>ML780438.1:22450-49026 GCA_009831015.1 Picea engelmannii | reverse complement strand
AACTCTCAAACCAGGAGGAGTTATGTGACATTCCACATACCACCAGAAATGGCATGACAAGCACTATCCATCTAGGATTGTTTCACCAACAATTTCCTTGATCTTCATCTCGTTATTCCTCATACAAGCATGGGTCCTCCAACGTTTCTTCTAGGATAACTCAATCTGTAAAGCGTCTTCCCGTGAGGGCTTTCACCATAAGGGGACCACTTTGGATTTCATCTGTTTGTACACCTTATCAATCATGATAAGACAATAATGAGTCATCTATACATTTTTCCAACAATGCATCATATACCAATGGAACCACATCGATCCATCTTCATCATGTATCAGTGAAAACTCATTGATCCATCTTCATCTATGCATTCTCATCAAGGACAATACATATTATATTACATAAATCATCAGTCAATCAATCCTTTGACATCAATCAATCACTTGACATCAATCAATGACATCAATCAATCAAACCATTGGCATCAATGACAACATGATCCAACAGTAAGAGGTCATCCCAAGTTTTTTTTTTATGTCATAGAAGTTGTGGGAAGCATGTCTTTGATGTTAGATAATGGTTTTCACAAGGGTGACAACATAAAACATTTTATGGACATAGTTGTTGTTCTGACTGATAAACTGTCATACACAACATTTGTGTAGCAAGTTTTCACTATGCAAATGTTGTAGACTCATATGATTAAAAAGGACAATATGAAGTGAAAGAAATATGAGTTTTTAGGTAAATACAGGTTCTTGTTCATTTGTTGCCACCTGGATCTGTACGAGTTACAACAAGATGGAGTTTGCTACACAAATGTTGTAAGTAGCACTTGCGCAGCAATAGCCCAAATTTTCTATGCAAATGTTGTAGTCACACATGAGTATAAACAATAGTGGGAGGTGATGAGATGGGTTTTGAGGTAAATACAGGTTCTCGGTCATTTGTTGCCACCTGGATCTGCACGAGTTACAACAAGATGGAGTTTGCTACACAAATGTTGTAGGTAACACTTGCGCAACAATAGCCCAAATTTGCTACGCAAATGTTGTAGTCACACATGATTAGCAAGAACAGTGGGAGGTGATGAGAATATAGATTTGAAATAAGTGCAGGTCTCCAACAAGTTGCTACCACCAGAAGTTGCACAAGTTTCAAGAAAAATCAAGTGTGTTACGCAAGTTCTAGGAATGACTATTTTTGCAATCAACTTCAAGATCGCATTCTGAACAACTCGAGAGGAGTTTGGAAAACCCCAGAGGTTTTTTTCAAGCATGAGATAAATAAATAAAACTCTCTCACTCTTTACACAGGTGTCATAGTTTGAGATATTCGAATAAATCTTTACGGTCCATTTTTCCAGATTTTAACATTTAATATTTTTATGTTATAGTCATCATCTTTGGGCACATATTCCAAGGTGGTGGAGAAGAATTTTTGAAAACCAAAAGAGGTTTTTGTCAGGAATGGACCCAATAAAAAAAATCTCTTTTATTGTTAACACGTGTGTTATTATTTGGAAGATATGAAATTATCTTTGAGGCCTATTTTCCAGAATTTCGCCAAGCCAAATTTGTTGATAGAGTTCTATAATCTTTGAAATTCGACTTGATGGTCCTCCAACTCAACAAGGTGGATCCAAAATTGATATGGATATTGAATCTTGGATACTCTCCTATCAAATCCCATGATTTTCTCTTTGGTTGGAAATTTTTTAGTTGGTCAAAAATCAAACCCTGGATAGTAGGATATGAGAAGATTTTTGGCAAATATTATTTCCTGACCTATTGTAACAACTCTCTATTTTTGGAAAAGATGGATTTCGACCTCCTTAGGATAGAATATGGTATTTATCTATATATTTGAACACTTTGAAGGTGCAAAGAGGGGCGAGGTTGGCATAAAGTATAATCATTTTGATCCTTATTGTAATATTCTCTGAATATGAACGAAATACAAATGCATAAGTCCTAATTTTTTTATGAAAAAGATTCAAATGGTGGTGGTTTGAAGTCTGTACTCTTATATTTGTATGTACTTCTTGTGTCCTTACTTTCTTCTTCATTTTCTTCTGTTTAAATTGGATAATTAAAGGGTCTAGAATTCATCTAATGGTGCTTTAGACTCAAGTTATTTAAACTCTCTTTCTCTTCTTAACTAGGTCACAATTCATCTTTCATGGTGCTCTGATTATGTTATATGTTTCTTTTCCTCTTTCACCCTACACAACCAAACTCAAAACTGAAAATTCATCACCTAATTTAGCCTTTGTTCCTCTGGAAAGTTCTACCTACCAGTCATTATTTTCATTCATTTTCAACTATTGACTCCATTGCCCAATGGTACTTTCTCTCTTGCTTGTCCTACCATCTCTTTAAAACAAAAAACAAACCTATCTTATATCAGAATCTGATCTCTGAGTTTTATTCTTGTATATTTCTTGAGTGTGAAAGCATTTTGATCTTTTGAGAGAGCCCTCTCTGATTATATAGGTCAGAATACAATCTAAAGCTAGTTTAAATAGTTACCTTGGGGTTTCTTTGATACAACCCAAAGAAAATACCAAGTGTTAATAACGGGTATAAGGGAGGGGGGGTTTTGGGTTTAATATGGAGTGTAGAGCAGATAGCTTTATTGATTTGAGTGATAGAGTACCCATTGGACACAAGGGACTTCGTAAGGTGTCCTTTTTCTTTCTCAAGGAATTGGGGAGTTGAGATTTGAATGGCTTGAGTTACTAGCATTTTTATGTTACGATCCAACACCTTAAAAATGATAAAAAGAAATCAATGAATACAGTCCACTTCAAAGGTGAAACGTCCTTTTGCAATATATCAAGTTCAGAAGTCAATATGAGATGAAATAAGATGATCCTAAGACTAGGTCTCCTTGGTATATATATAAATATACAAGAGACCATGGGTAAAATTATAATGAAAAGGTGCAATGAAGGGTTCTAGCCTACATACAAATATAACACTAGAATTGTAATAATTCAATATCTGGGTCTTAATAAGGGGTTTTATATATAACATGGGGCTTTTTCTAGAGCTTAACATGACCCTCCCCTTCAAACAAGTGTTTTCATTGACACTTGACTAACCATGGGTGTTTCTGCAAGAAGAATTCATCTTCCCATGTTGCCTCTTCCACTCAGAGGTTCTTCCATTTGACGAGGTACTCAGTAATTTCTCGATTTCTTAGCTTCTTAATCGTTGTTTCAAGGATTGTTTCTAGTTCCAATATCATTTTCCCTTCTTCCTTAATCTCTGGTAAAATAGTTTGGAATGGGATCTTGTTGTCGATGACCTTCTTTAAGCAAGAAACATGGAAGACTGGATGTACACATGAAGATCGAGGCAACTCCAATTTGTAAGACATACTTCCAATCCTTTGCAAAACCTTATAGGGGCCATAATATTTGAGTGTTAATTTATTGTATTTATTTTTTTGCTTGAGGGACATCTGTTTATATGGTTGTAGCCTCGAAAATACCCAATCCCTCACTTCAAATTCCCTTTCACTACAATGTTGATTTGTTTGTTGTTTGATCCTATTTTGCGCCATAACAAAGTTGTCCTTCAATAGTTTGAGAACCTCTTTTTGGTCCCCTATGTGGCCCTTCACCGCTTGAACCTTTGTATTTGCTTTCAAGGGTGATGTAATGGATGGAGGATGTTATCCATAAAGTGATAGAAATCGAGACATTCTTTTATGAAGTATGGAAGGATGTGTTGTACCACCATTCCACTAAGGGAAACCACTTTACCCATTATGTTTCTTTATCATATTCAAAGCAACAAAGATATCATTCTAGACATTTATTCACAATCTCAATTTTCCCATCAGATTGAATATGGTAAGATTAGTTGTGAGCCAATTGAGTACCCAAACAAGAAAATAATCCAATCCAAAAATTTAAAGTGAAAATTGGATCTTTGTCACCTACAATAATCTTGGGGACTCCATGTAACTTTTGAATTGTTTCCATGAATGTTACGACTAATGTACTTTCTTTAAAAGGATGAGTAATAGAGCAAAAATGGGCATACTTTGTTAGACAATCCACTACTACCATGATGACAGTCTTTTATTCGGATTTGGGTAAACCTGTAATAAAATCCATTGAAACTTCTTCCCAATATTGACTTGGTATAGCTAATAGTTGTAGGAGACCTATTGTCTTGATTGTCTCTCCCTTATTCTGTTGGCAGACCAAACATTCAGACACTTAACATATGAACATCAATTTTAAGACCTTCCCAAAAAAAATCCTTCTTGATCTTGTGGTATGTTTTCAAGAATCCTGAATGTCCTCATGTAGGAGAAGTGTGCAATTATAGAAGGACCTTCTATTTGAGTTGGGAATTCTTACATAAATATAGGCGATCATGATATCATAGCAAATCATTCTTCAATACAAAATTATTTAATGAACTACGGTCCTCTTGTAGTTGTTGAATGATCTTGCTTGCATTATATCCTTGCTTCTTCCACCCAATCAAATTGTGGAATAGAAGTAGAACATAGTGAACCTTTTGTTTCTTCTTCTTTCCTTGAAAGGGCATTTGCCACAACATTATTTTTTCCTTTTTTGTAGATGATTTCAAAGTCATAACCTAGCATCTTTGTAACCAATTTTTGTTGCTCTTATGAAGATAATTGTTTCTCCAAGAAGTACTTCAAACTATCATGACCTATTTTTACTTTGAAATGTCTTCCTATTAGGTAAGGGCCCCATTTTTTAACTTCATGTAGTATGGCCAGCATTTTTTTTTCATAAATGGGTTTGTGTAAATTTTTTCCTTTAAGTTGGTTGCTTTCAAAGGCAAGGGGCCTTCCTTATTGCATTAAAAATGCACCCATTCCATGGTCGGAGGCATCACTCTCCACAATAAATGATTTTGTAAAGTTAGGTGTTTTCAAGATGATAGTTGTACACATAGCCTCCTTAAGTTTTTCAAAAGCCTTGGTTGCTTTTTTAGTCCAAGAAAATGCTTCCTTCTTTAGTAATGTTGTTAGAAGTGTTGTTATTTGACCATAGTTCTTGACAAAATTTTAGTGTTAGCTTGCCAATCCTAAGAATCTCTAAGTTTCTTCAAGATTTTGGGAACTGGCCATTCCCTTATAGATTTAATTTTGTTACCATCCACTTTTACACCTTCATCAGATACAATATGACCCAAATATTCCACTTCTTAAACCCCTAAAGGCACACTTGGAAGGATTTGCATAAATTTCTTGCTCTTCCAATAGTTGTAATACTTTGTCAACATGTTGTACATGATCTCCGCAAGATTTGTGTAGATTAGTGTGTCATCAAATAATACTAGCACAAATTATCTAAGGAAGATCTTGAAAATAGAATTCATCAAGCTTTGAAATGTTGAAGGTGCATTAGTAAGTCCAAATGGCATAACCAAAAACTCATAATGACATTCACGTGTTCTAAAAGTTGTTTTGGGAATGTCTTCTTGCCTCATTTTGATTTGATGATATCTCGAACGAAGATCCAACTTAGTAAAGATTTTTTCTCCATGCAATTCATCTAATAATTCATCAATGACAAGAATAGGAAACTTATCTTTGATGATCATTTTTTTGAATTGTCTATAATTGAGAGACATATGCCATGAACCATAATTTTTTGTAACCATCACCCCTAGTGAAGAGAAAGAACTTTGGCCAGGTTGAATGATGTTGACTTCTAACATTTCTTAGATCATACACTCAATCTCACTCTTTTGTGCATATGGATACATGTAAGGCCTACTGCTAGGTGGTACACTTCCTAGTTGCAAATGAATAGTATGGTCATGATCTTTAGTAGGTGGAAGACCTTTACGAATTTATCCAAATACCTTGGAATGATTGTTGATAACTATTTGGAGATCCAATGGAGTAAAGGAAATAGATGCTTGAACATCTAGTGAGAACAATTGTGTAATTATACCATGGTGTCCCTTTTTGAGTATTTTATCCATGCTATTAGAACTTATCACCTTAGAGGGTTTCCCTTGGATACCTCTAATCTCAATTTCCTTGCCTTATAAGGAAAATCTCATGGAAAAATATTGAAAATTAAGGGCCATTATTCCCCATGATTGTAACCATTGGACCCCTAATAAAACATCAACACCGCCCATTTGGATGACAATCATGAGACTATCCAAAAAAATACTCCCCCATATCAAGCTTAATACTACGACACTTCCCAAAAAAAATTATGGTACCTCCATCTGCAATCATTACTTAAAACTCTAGTGTTGGATATACAAAGCAATTGAGATTTTTTGTTAATTTGTAATTGATGAAGTTATGGGTACTTCTAGAATCAATCAACATTGTTAGCTTCGTCTTTTTTATGTATCCTTGTATCTTGAGGGTTTGTGGAGTATTAATGTCGACCAATACATGACAAGATATTGTTGGAGTGGTATCTTCAATATCTAGATATTGTGATGGTTCCAATTCTTGATCTTCTTCCTCTTCACAGTCTATGTAAAATAATTTCTTGTCTCCGTGTTTATGCCCTTTACTGTACTTGTTGTCACAATTGAAACATAGTCCCTTTGCTATTCTTTCATCTATTTGATGAGGTGTCAACCTTGTTGGTTGATTGAGGTTGGGAGAGGGAACATGGTTCTATCTATAGTTGTTAGGGGCCACCCTTCTCGTAGCCATATTTTTGTTTTCCACTTTCCTTTCCATACTGAAAGCTTGCTCTAGGGATTTAGGTTCAAAGAGATGCACCTCATGTTGAATGTTATCCTTTAGAATGATCATGAACAAATCTAACAAATTATCCTCAAAAATGGTCTTTACCTCGAGATTGAGATTTTGGAAGTGTTGATTGATTGTGCTTTGTAATTGGACCTTTTTTTCAAAGATTTATCAATTGACTAAAGAATGTATTGCTCTTAATATCCCCACAATGTGATATCAATTCATTCGTAAAAATGGACCAATAGATAATATAATTTTTTTTCTTTCACAAAACCATTGATACCAAACAAATTGATAATTTTCTAAATACAAGGATGCAATAGGTACCTTTTGTAATCTTGGCGTTTGGTGTAAATCAAATAATTGTTCCATCTATAATATCCATGTTATAAGATATTTACCATCAAACTTCCTCATATCGATATTTGGAATGAAGTAGTTCCTTGGTGCTGCATTGAAACTTTGATGATGTGGATCTTGAAGTGATGAATAATCATGATTATAGGACTCAATATTTATTTCCTCTGCATTTTCATGATTTCCTTGCAATTTTATTTCTCCTTTAGGGAGACTCTCGTCTAGAGCATGCAAGATCATGGAAGATGGAAGACATAGAATTTTTCAAATCTAACATCTCCTTTTCCATATGCTTTTCCATATCATCCATCTTCTTTTCCACATTATTTTCCATCTCATCCATCTTCTTTTCCATATCTTTCCTATTTCCATCCATCTTCTTTTAAAAAATGACAAGATGACTCACTTGAAGAAGCAAAACCTTGGGATCGATGCTATGATACCAAATGTTATGATCCAATGCCTTAAAATGATAAAAAGTCAATGAATACAATCCACTTTGAGGGGGAAACATCCTTTTACAATATATTTAATTCATAAGTCAATATGAGATGAGATAAGATTATCCTAAGACCATGTCTTCTTGGTATATATATAGGAGACAAAGGGTACAATTATAATGAAAGGGTGCAATGAAGGGTTCTTGCCTACATACAAATATAACACTAGAAATGTAATAATTCAATATCTAGGGCTCAACAAGGGGTTTTATACATAACATGGGGCTTTGTCTAGGGATTACAGTTTAGAATGGTAGTTTTTTGGGTTAGGTGATGATGAGAATGGGCATGAAAGTATTTGTTAGTGTGAGTCTTTTTCCTATAGATTTGGTGGGTAAGGGGTTCCATTAGGTTGGCCCAAGATGAAAACATATATAAAGGGAAGAGAGTTATCAATTTGGGTTTCCATCATAAATTGGATGTGGGGGGGGAATGTTGTTAAGATGGTCAAGAAAATAGTTTAGGGAGGAAAGGTTGTGAGACCAAATGACAAAGGTGTCATCAATAAATTGAAACCCATCATTTGGATTTTAGATGAAAGTTCTTTAATGCTAAAGTCTTAAAATGTTATGTAAAGATATTAGCAACCACTTGGGATAAGGATGACCCCATAGACGTGTCTTTAGTTTGTTGATAGCAAATACCTTTAAAGGTAAAAAGGGTAGAGGTGAGGAAAAGTTCAATTAGGTTAAGGGTTTTAGGGTTAATTGGCTTGGATATAAGCTCAAGATCTCCGAGGACAAGTATTTTGGTGAATAAGGAAACGACATCAAAACTAACCTTGGGGTCATGTTCATCAAGCTACAAATGACAAGTTTTTGGAATAAAATCAAAGGAATATTTAATAAATGAATGAGTATTTCCATTAAAATATCGAAGTTTCTCAGAGAGAAAGTGAGATAGGACATAAGTGGATGCTCCTATAGCACTTACTATAGGTCTGAGAGGAATGGATTTTTTATGAGTCTTGGATTTCCAACAGATTCTGGGGGTTTGCGGGTTATGCAGGATAAGGTGTTTTTTAATTAAAGGTTCTAAAGAAGATGATTTAATCGCTTTAGTGACTAAGTTGGTAATGGTGTTGATCAGGTTCTTGGATAGAGGTTTATACAAAGAAGATGAAAGCATGTCTTGAATTTTTTATTCACAGTTAGAGATATTCATAACAATAGTATCATTGCCTTCACCAACTTCTAAAATAATGATATTATGATTATTATTAAGTTTATGAATGGAATGAAATTATTCTTTTGAAAGGTTAGGTTTATGAAGTTTGGAAAAACGAAGAATCGTACCACATTCTTTATGAATCTCTTCGGCTTGATGGACGGGAAGATGATGCATAATGGATTCAATAGAGCAAAGAATGTCTTTGAAGGGAATATGATTGGGACCGGTGGTAAAATTGAAGCCTTTTCTAGAAGATGAATGGAGGGGGGGGTTAGGTTAATAGAAGATAAATTAATGATCGTGGACTTTTTGTTCAAGGTATTATGGTTGAGAACACTACCTGCCGTATAATTATCTAAAGTGCAAATGGAAGTATGGGCCAGAGATTTGGTATGAGAGGAAGATTTAGTTTGAGAGGGGGTGCTATGAAGTTTTCGATTGATAAAATTGTTGTTTTTATTGCAAAATGGATTCACTACCCTTTAATAACCTCATTAGTACCGAACTATGCAATGTTAATATTTGATATCCGCAATTCCATCAATCTAAACAGATTCTTGTTAGATTTTAGGCTAAAAATGTCGATTTTCCTTCCCAATATTTTGTTTGGTTGAAAATAAACCAATTCTTTAAAATTTTAAACTACAAAATAATATTGTGGTTATTTTTTATTTCTAGTATTTACATAGTTTGTTTGATATTATGGTCGGGTTTTTTTTTTTCAATTTCATAATGAAGACCTTAACTTTTCTTTCATTTTACACGTCCTATCCATATTCGGTTGTAGAACGCACCTCATTTCTATTATTGCAAAAATGAGTGTTGATGCTCAATGCTTTACAAAAATCAATTCACAAACAATAACACTATACGTAAAAGAAATAATTAGACATCTCGCGAGAATCATCCAAACCAAACATTGTAGCAAAAATTTAAATCATCTTCATTGATTCAAAAACTGTGTTAGACTTTGAGTTGAATAAATAAATCTATAGCTAAGGACATCTAATGTTTTTTGGCTAATTCAAATAGATGACCCATTTGGACACACTTGAGGTGCACTTGGGCAGGATCAGACAGACAAACTAGATGAGTTGGGATGACCTAGGTGAACCCGACACTATTCGACAAAACAAGGTATTCCCACACAAGATGAACACCTTTAGTAACCACTCACACAACCATATCAAATATCATAGAATTATTGTTTTTGTGTGGTTAAACCCTTCGAAGAGGGAAACAATCCACAACCTCAACCAACATGGCCACTTGAAGCAATATATTGCAAGAGACAAATATTTTACAAGAGATATTCTTATAATCAATCATCAACAAATGACCCTCCATGCTCTTTAAATAAAGACCATGGAACTACCATATGTTAAGCCATGGATCGATATAGCTATTAAGATCGAGGATAATATGAGTCGTTGGATCATTGTATGTCTAGAACATATCATGATCGTCAAATTACATAACTACAAATGTATGCTAAAGAAACACATTTTTACCTAATGACACATTAGACCAAGTTGAACTTAACTAACTCATAAGTGTTTGAATATCACAACTTAGGATAAGATTGAAGGATTTACAAAGGTGACAAAATAGGAGAAGAAAGAAGGCATTAGAGCCTATCCCTCCTCGATGAAAACTTCTTAAACTCCTAACATAGATCAAAATTTGGAAAACTTCACTTGTGTAAGAGAATTTGTGAAAATGTTTGCAACTTGATCTTTTGTAGGGAAAAAGATCCCTTCAATAACTCAATCACAAATTAGCTTTCTGATGAAGTGCATTTTTATCTCAATGTGTTTGTTGCATTGATGTTGAACTAGATCTTTGGTGAGATCGATGACACTCTGATCGTCACACCAAAGTGTGGTTGGATGTTGCTTCTAGAATCCAAACTTTGAAAGGATCTGTCGAAGCCACAAGGCTTCTTCACTTGCATTAACCACTACATGGCATTATGCTTCTACTGAAGAAATAACAATAATATATTGTTTCTTACAAGCCCAAGTGACAAGTCTGGAACCAAGACCAAGAAAAAAACTTGTAGTAGACTTTAAATCATCGGGGTTGCCAGGCGAATTTTAATCAGTGAAACCAACCAACAAAGGAGTTCTCTCTGAACTATAATCTATCCCAAATTGAATTATACCCCAGATATATCAAAGTATCATTTTTGCTACTTTCCAATGGCTCTCATGGGGTGTTTGCATATACCGAGCAACAAGACCAACATCAAAGGAAATATTTAGATGTTTGTGAGTCAAATATAAGAGGCTACCAAGTATCTGATGATACAAAGTGGCATTGACTTCGAGAGTAGTACATGTGGAAAAAAGTTTGACTCCAAACTGGAAAGGAAAGGGATTGGTTTAGAATCTTACATGTGAAAGCAATGAAGAAGGTCACTTGCATACTTAAATTGAGAAAGGGAAATTTCTTCCTTAGTTTTCAATACTTGGAGGCCAAGGAAATAATGTAAATAGCCTAAGTCTGTCATTTCAAATTTATTTTTAAGGATGAATTTCACAGGGGTTAAAAGTTTAGGGTCGCTAATAATGATGATAAGGTCATCAACATAAAGAACAAGTATTATGATATGGGTTCATACTTTATTGGTATAGACATTAGGGTCACAATGACATCTATAAAAGTCGATGTGAAGAACAAAGTTGTCCATTTTAGTATACCAAGCTCAAGGAGCTTGCTTAAGATCATAAATATGTTTCTTAAGGCACCAAACAAGGTTGGAGTCATTATGAGCATAGTCGGGAGGTTGTTCCATGTAGATTTCTTCTTGTAGATCCCCATGCAAGAAGGTGGATTTAACATCCATCTGATTCACCTCCTATCTATGTAAGGCAACAAGGGATAGAATAAGGCGGATGGAATTCATTTGGCTACAGGGTAAAAGTTTTTATTGTAGTCAATTCCTTCAACTCGAGAGAATACTTTGACAATTAACTCAACCTTCTATCTTTCAACACTTTCATCTGATGCATACCTAGTTCTATACACCCATTTACATCCAACAAGGTTTCTTCCTTTCGGAAGAGGTATAAGATCCAAAGTATCATTCACCATTAAAGAATGATATTCTTCATTCATTGTTGTGTTCTAATTTGGATGGCTAGAAGCTTCTACAAATGTGTTTGGATCATGAATCTCTGAAACTTGAGCTAAAAGAGAGGAGGCTCATTGGAACTGTGAATGTAGTTGATACTGATATGAAGGATCACTAAAAAAATCATCGGTTGCTTCTTGTGTTGAACGAACACATCTAGGAAGTGGTGGTGTCGGTGCAAGTTTATGTTCAATGGACTAATTTGGAGGAAGGAGATCAAATAGAGGTGGATTTTCATCCTCATTGTCATCATCTAAAGAAGAAACCATAATAGAACTAAAAGAAGGCATAAATGTCGAAGATGGCTCATGGGCCAAAGATGACATAAACATCAAGTTAGGCCCAACAAAAAAACACTTCTTACTTTTAGGTTGTAGTGTTTTCCATTTTTCATTAGAAATGTGAGCCCATGCTTCCCTACCAAATACTTGGAAGTGGCTTACACCTAGCTTAATTTCAGTCAATGCTTCTTCTGGTGTTATATTTTTTAAATATTTTGCAGGAGTGCAATTTACTATGTAATTGACACAATTGATGGCTTTTACCGAATAAGGAAGACTTGATCATTTAGATTAGATCATACAATTTGTCATTTCCTTTAATGTGAGATTCTTTCTCTCAACAACATGATTTTGTTGTGGTGTATGTGGAATAGTATGTTGCATTTGAATTCCCTATGCAGTGCAATAAGTTGTACATTTGTTGTTCACATCTTTGTTTCCATTATTTGTTCTTAACCTTTGTAGTTGATGTCCATATTGTTTTTCTACATAGGATTTGTAGGCCAAAAACATGTCCAAAACTTCACTCTTAAGTTTTAATAAGTGAACCCAAGTGCATCTCGAGAAGTCACCAATGAAGGTTACGAAGTACTTGCACCCAGAGAAAGAAGTAGGAGAAAGCGAACCACACAAATCACTATGAACAAGTTGCAAAGGGGTTAAGGCGTGCTAAGAGGCACGTTTTTCAAAATTTCCCCGTTGATGTTTGCTAAGAACAGAACTGATACAAACACCATCTCTGCAAGAAATGAGAGGAATACTAGTCACCATATTTTGATTACATAGTTGTTGCAATGAATGATAATTTAGATGACCAAAACACTCATGCCAAAGTTTACTCAAGTCATCGCCATGAGCAACAAAAAATGATGGAAAAGATGATGAAATGAAGTTGTCAAATTTGTACAACCTCGTAATATCATCAACTATGCTAGTTACTAGGGCATGCTCGGGATATTTTAAATCCTCGATTATAACTTGGTGAGATGAAAACTCTATGACTTTACCTTCACTTGAATGAGTGATTTGATACACCAATAAGAAGTTATTCTACCTGAATTTTTCTAAACCCTACAACACTGAGAGATCTATCATCACAAACAAATATTTGTTTGGTGTTACATTCATTAAGAGCAAAAATAATGGCTTTATCCTTAGCCATGTGATAAGATTCTCCATAACCAATGAGCCACTCATCAGAAGAAGAAGTACATGTTGCATTGAAGGAAAAACAAGAAGAAGAAATTGCATGTCCATGAGAAGAAGAAATAGAAGAAGAAGAATCAAGATTGATGGTGTGATTCTTCGTTGCTTTTCCCAAGACTTCCATCTTTTTAAAACATTTAGACTTCGGATGACCATCTCACCCACAAAAATTGCAATTCCTAATTTCTTCTTACTTTTTTATTTTGGTCCTTTGTCACCATTAGGAGTAGAAGTTGGATGAGAGGGTTTGGGACCCTTGTTTTGCTTGTTGTTGCAGGGATGTTGCTTTTTTGGATGCTTGGTTTATGTTTCTACTAGGCCATTAAGGCTTTGTTGGGTGTATCTACAAGTTTGATAAGTCCAAGTTGCAAGAGTTATCTTGCTCTCTAGTCATAGAATCACAAAAAGAATTAAGAATGGGAGCTTGGTAAGTACCCCCTAAAGCTTATTTGGTGGTATAAAAGGTATATACAAAGACATAATACACACTACCAAGCTTAGCAAGAATAACATATATGAATTGGTCATTCTTCATAACTATTTTATAGTCTTTAAGTAAAAAGTCTAAGCGCTTTGAAATTAGATAAATAATCTTTGATGCAAGGGAAATATTTGGGACTTAAAGTCATTGACTAATTTTCTATCCAATAGGCTTGAATCACATTGTGTTTACAAAATACGACTTCTAGCTTAGCCCATGCTTCATCTGGGTCATCAATTCCTTGAAGCTGAAATTGTGAATCAAGAGAGATGGACAATTTTAATAGACCAGGTGCTTCAAAGTTCTTATTATACCATTTGGATTTATTTTTGTCATTAATGGGAGATTTTTCCTTTCCCAAGATAATCTGCTATAGTCCTTTACTTCTTAGTACATCCTCCATGTGGGATTTCCATTAAAAGTAGTTAGTACTGATAAGAATAAGATCACTTGGAGTAGCCATATTAAAATATACAAAAAAAATGTGGATTCAAAAGCTAAAATTGACTACCTAGATGGAATGATCTCGAAAAAACAGGTTGTTTAAAAAAATGACATTAAAAACAAACATTGGATGTGAAAGTTATGCTCTTTTTGAAAAAGGCATAAACGGTACCCAAGGTGCCAGATGGCAGGTAGAAGTTGGTTCGCGTGGTGATGGATGCACAATGAGGTGGTTGAGTAAAATTCTCTTCCTTCTTTCACTTTGTCTATAAGCTTGTTTTTACAAATAAGTTAGTAACTTAAAACAAAAAGGACTTGAACTCAATATCTCTTAGTAAATAAAGCAATTTTCAACCAAGTGAGCTAATGCAAAATATATATCATATTTGATGAAGGAGGAGGGTTTTTTGTTTTGTTTTTTCTTTTACTCTTTTCCTCGAACTGTGCGTTTTCCCCCAAAACCTTTATTTTTGGTTGCAAAAAACTTCAACATGGTTGCACACAAAAACAAGCAAAATTTCAAAGTTTTTTTTTTTTTGAATCTCAACAATAATGGAGTTAGATCTCGGTTAGCTTACTCGAAAAATGCAAGTTTTCTCTCTGTTTCTGATTTGTTGATCTCGCATAAAGCACATAAGAAAGAGTATATGTAGAAAATAAAACAATTTCTACTATGTTTCTAATTTGTTGAGATAGCATAGAGCGCACAATAGAGAGCATATGTAAACCCGAAAGAGTAGCAAGTTGGAAAAAAGATAGAAATCATAAATATTAACTCTATAAAAAAAAAATCTAAATGGCGTATTCATAGTTTATACCTCCAAATCTGAGAAAAAAGGTTGTATATTGGGAAAATGGAAACCTTTTCGAGTGAAACTAAAAGCATGCTCAATTGGAAGCAGTGCTTTGGATGAAATGAAATAGTCTGCTCAACCCAGAAATGCACAGAAATAGCAGAACCCATAAATGCAACAACATGGGTTTGAAATCTCGATTTACAAGAGGAGCGGGTCTGCAAACGATCTTTGATAGCATGTTCAACAAAACAAGGTATTCCCACACAATATGAATACCTTCAGTGACCACTCATGCGAGTGTTTTTATGTGGTTAAAACCCTTGAAGAGGGAAACATTCCACGACCCCAACCAACGTGGCCACTCAAGGCAATGTATTAATGTCAGAAAAAAATATTTTACAAGATTTTCTCACAATCGATCATCAACAAATGATTTCCCAAGCTCTTTAAATAGAGATTGTGGAGAATATAACTGTTGAGATTGAGGAGAATATTAACCGTTGAATCACCCTATGTCTATAACAAATGCATCCTAAAGAAACACACAAATGCATACTAAAGAAACACACTTTTACTTAAAGACACATTAGACCAAGTTAAACTTAACTAATTCATGAGTATCTAAATATCTTGCAAGGATCATCCAAGCCAAAGATTGTATCAACATTTTAAATTATCTTCATTGATTCAAAAATTAAGGTAGATTTTGAGTTGAATAAAGAATCATATAATTAAAGACATCTAATGTTTTTGAGCCAATTTGATGAGTCAACCCATTTGGACACACTTGGGGTGCACTTGGGTGTGTTCGGACGGACGTATTGGATGATTTGGGATGACTAGGAAAACCTGACACAACTTGACAGACAGTCTATGCCAAGTAATGATGGTTGGCACTCGGGTCCACCTTGGAATGAAGAGGATTGCAAGTGCACACCAATATTATATGAGAAGGAGGGTGCATCAAGTTCCAAGGCGTAGATCATAAGTGGTAGGAGGCAAGAGCCATCAAGGATTTTTGTGGTTGTGTCGAGTTCAAGGTTTGGGCACAACAAAACAACTTGCATCGGCTAAATGAAAAAGAGATGGAAATATGACTTGCAAGAGGCAAACCTGCAATTGGTTCAAGTGTTGGATTGGAAACTCTGTAGGTTGTTTTCCATTGTAATTGTAGTATGTAAATGGGCCATAGGAAGATTGGTTGAGCTCCTCTATTGTACTTGTAAAATTATATAATAACATGTTAAGGAACCTATTTTGGTGCCTGTCCATACTTGTGTTCTGTGGGTTTTTTATGTTTATAGATGTTATTATCCCTTGTATACTTGTGTTAGCTAATTTATAATATTGGATAAGTATAAGCACTATCGGGATGTTTTAAGGAAACAATTAGACATATGCCTATTCTCGTTGGATGAACTAAGTGTGTTGGATTTCACTGGGCATCTAACTATCATAGCTTAAAGATAAATTACAGGTGGACTTTAAGAGAAGATGTGTGCTCTGGTTATAGTATGCGCATATTGGTCAAGCCACTACAGTTGAGGCAATGCAATGTCACATGATCAGAGGTGACTAAACAGAAAAATGTAGGCAAGACTCTTAGGTCCATATTAGGTGGTATCAGAGTTGAATTTCTTCGAGTTTTCTTCAAAATTATGTTGGGCACTTTTCACCATGTTTTAGAAGGAAGTAGTAGGTTGGAAGGGCAACTCGATTGGTTCAAGACAACTTTGTCATCATCCTCCGGCCAAGAATTTTCTTAGAACATTTGGGTGTTCATGGAGGCAACACCTAGAAGAGGTGTTGGAGCGAGCCCTTGGACAATCATCTGGAACATCATGAAGTAGATAAAGGAAGGAAAACCAAGGAATTTTTGGATGCATTGTGGTTTCTTGTACTTTGGTGAGTGCATCTATGTGTTTGAGTCGTCTAACCTTTAAAACGAACTCTTGAGGGAGTGCCATGATTCACCTTGTGCTAGCCACCCAAGACAGTGAAGAACCATGGTTCTCCTTTGCTAGTGTTGGAGAGACCTTGGGTGAGTGTCTCTATGGAATTCATCACCGAGATTCTGGTTGCATAAGGGTATAATGGGATCATGGTGCTTATTGACTGTTTTTCCAAGTATGCCATCTTCATGCCAACAAAGGTGCCATGTGTTGCGAAGAAAGTTGCGATGTTGTTTTTCAAGAATGTTGTAAAGTATTGGGGTCTCCCATTGAGCATTACATCGGATAGAGACACAACATTCATGGTATGGTTTTCGTCAGAGTTGTTTAGGCTTGTCAGAACCAATTTGTTGATGAGTTCGAGCTATCATCTACAGACCAATGGGCAAACAAAGCACATCAATTGTCTTTTCGAAGACTACTTAAGGTAATTTGTGCAAGCAGACCAAGGAACTGGCCAGAGTTGTTGTATGTCGCCCAGTTCAATTACAACATGCAAAATATTTCCTCCACGGGCTACAATCCATTGGAGTTGGCAAATGGGTAGCAACCATTGACACCACTTATAATTTTGGAAGGCTACCATGGACGCAACCCATCGGCCTTGGGGTTCATGAAAGGATGGCAAGACAGTTTGGAAATGGCTTGTGTTTAGTTAACAAACACAACATAAAGGGTGACGTGTTGGACAAATCATGATAAGAGGGAGGTAGAATTCCAAGTTGGAAACATGATGTTACTTAAGTTAGGTAGAGAGTAGTTTAAGCCACCAAATGGCATGGTTGGTGCTTTGTTGTGGAAATTTCAAGGATTGTTCAAGGTACTTTAGAAGATTGGCAATGTCACCTACATATAATAGTTGCTAAAACACATGAGTGCTCACCATCTGGTTTTCCATATAAGTTAGTTGAAGCCTTGTAGGATTGATGAAGGCGATCCTAGCAAAGTTGCACCAGCCTGAGCCCCTACGTTGATTACAAATAGGCCATAGTTAGAAGTGAAGGATATAATTGCACATAGGACCTCCTACTTCAACAAAAATTGAAGGCATGATTACTTTTTCCATTGGAAAGACAGACCTGAAGAGGAGAACACTTGGGAAAGGAAGGAGGGATTGTGCCAATATGAAGATAAGGTTTGAGACTTTGAGAAATGGAATCTTGGAACACTTATACATATTTTTGTTATACATTGTCGAGATGACGACAAATTAAGTGGGGGAAAATTTAAGACCTTCATATGCGAAAGGTAGTAGGTGTGCTACCAATATGGGCATGGAGGGTTGCCACAAAAGGTTGCAATGCTTTCCTGATCAAGTGGATGGAGTGGTGACCCATCCATGTTTAATTTATATGGATCTTGAGATGCTTTGGGTGCACGAGTCATATGTGTGTATCTAAAGGATGAAATGTCCCATGGCCTATGGAGTTTCCTTTTGATGAGTTGAGACACAATTAGATTAGTCAACCCATTTGGAGACACTTTGGGCGTAATCAGACAGATAAATTAGATGACATGAGACGACTTGGATAGATTGGGATGACCTAGGCAGAACTAGCACAACTTCCAACAATTTGGAATGACTCAATAAATGGTTGGCATGAAGTGACGATGGTCAACACTTGGGTCCACCTTAGAATATTGAAGGTGCTTGCAACTGCATGACAAGATCATATAAGAAGGAGGGTGCTTCAAGTGCTAAGGCATAATAGATAATAATTCATAAGAGGCAAGAGTCATCAAGGAGTTATGCAATTGTGTCAAGTTCAAGGTTTGGGTACAATAAAATGAGTTGCATTGGCTAAGTCACAAAGAGATGGAAACAAGACCTATAGGCGGCATGCATGTAGTTGCTTCGTGGGTTGGATTGATAGTTCTCCAACATCATTTGAGTTTCCAGTGGATGACCTTCTTTGTTCCTGACCACTACTTCGAGGTTTAGTCTTTGATGAGGTTCTTTTTTGCAATACATTAGGTGAATTCAAGTTTTTGTTTTTTACCTCTCCACCCCTTTGCTTGTAACACTCATTTGTGCTAGCCAATTCCTTAATATCATTTAGGGTGTTTTCAACAGATGCTTCGGGAATATTCTGGTTATCTCCCCCTCCTTCAAATTGCAAAGACTTAGTGAAATATGAAGCATAGCCAACTAAAGACATATGTGCAGAAAACAAATCTTTTGGATCAAAACCCTGAGTTTCCCGCACTTCCTTCAAATTGAGTTGGTCAAGTTGAACTGCATATTCATCTAAATGAAGGATATGTGTCACATATATCTCTCCAACTCTCCATGGTAGTGGAATAAATTGCCTTTTCCTTTTCTCATTGAAGAAATGTGCCCAATATTTGTAATGTCTACACACTTGAATGACTAAAAGTCTGTCAGAAACATAAAATGGTAATAAAAAGGCTTTCCCGTGGAATCCATACAATTTTGAAAAACTAAACTCTTCCAAAGAATTAAAAACTTATTTCTTAGATAGAAAGCATGCAACTTCTAGCAATAGCCTTGACATGGCGTGACCATAAATAATCTTCTTAAAAGCAGACAAAAAACCATTTTGTACTTTGTAAAAATTATATGGGGCCTTGTCCCTCCATAACACTGGGTACCATAATGAAACTAGTTCTTTCTTGAAGTCAACATTTCTCGCTCTGGGCAAATCCTCAAATATACGACAATAAACAATAACAAAAACTAAATATGAAGTCATGCAGAATTTCTTAGATTTTCTCAGGCTCCCCAACTAAAACAAAATCTCATTCGAGATAATGCAAGCTTAGTTAATCATGGCATTTTCATGAATATAATGATGGAGAATATATACAATATATTTGGGCACCGAGGCCGTGGAATCTTGTCCAATTATTCTGGCGAATAGCCAAGCAAATTATTTATATGGGTACTTTAAAGAGCATACCTCGACCTAAGTAAATTGATGTTGCTCCTCAGACTTGTTAGGAAACTTTCAAGAAGCTTTGTTCTTCTATCATGTACTTTAATAAACTCATCTGCCTTGACATTTTTGAATAACAAAGTGGGGTCAAGAAGTCGTAGCATCCTCCGAAATACTAAAGGGGACAAAGAAATCTATGAGTTTCCTTGTGTTTAGATGATTCTTCTCTCTGTATCAAAATTTTCGACACACGAGACGACCAACTCTTTAAAATTAGCTACCTCTGGTAAGCACCCAACCAATGCAATACTTGATCTCCAGACTTTGTTCAATTCCCTTTCTTCAGGTGGGAGAGACAAATACCATTTATATGCTTGTGACCACTGAAACTGGTGGTCTTCACATCTAAGGGTGTTGACAACGTCACCACAAGTCACCACAATACAAGTCATTCATTTTATTTGACATGTCTTTACACACATTTCTTTTTTTATGAATAAGTGTTGTTCTTGTCAATATAGTCTTTTACAACAAGGCGTTTAATTCTTTATTTCTTTTTACCACATATTTCCTTGATTATCAACTGATATAGATCTTAACTCAAAGTTGCCAGTTTGCACAGTTTGATTTTGGATTTATTGTAAAGCATTTAAGAAAATCACGCCACTTGATAATGGTCTTATATTCACACAAGTGGTGACTGATGTGGTGGTGAGAAATAAATGTCATTGAGAATGGTGATATCGTATCGGGGAGTATGAAAAATGGTTAAGTATGGAGGTGAGAATTGAGGAATGGAAAGTGTATTATGGTGAATGCAGAAATGTGGGATGCGAGATTGCGAGGTACGAGGGATGAATGAAGCGATACGAGGGAAGACCACATCCACATTGATGAAGTATGCTAAGTACAAAAGGGTCGGATTTGTGGGTTGCAGAAATAGGTAATTCATTATAGAAAGTGGAAATGTGGGATCTAGGGAAAAGGTAAATTGGATCAAAGGGGGGACCCCACATCCACATTCAGGAAAATGGTTAAGTATGAAAAAGGTAAAAGGTGCTTTACGAATGACATGGAAACAGAAGAGGTATTTTTTACTACTGCAAGTTTGCGGGTTGTGGGACTCGAGTATTTGCGGGGTGAGGGATATCTTGGTCTCCCGCCATAAATAAAAATGGATAAGTTTAGAATATACACTTGACAGAAGAGAAGAAAAAGACTAAGGATGGATCTTTATGCAATAACGTTGATCAACGAATGTAGATCAATAGTACCTTAGCTGGAAGGTGGGGAATGGGGAAGAGATGAGAGTAGGAACTGACTCAATCATGGGTTGCGGTCATCGAGTTAGATTTTTGGTTGAGCTAATAGAGTTTCTACAAATGAAAAATATGATATCTCTCAAATATTGTTGTGATCCAGTCAATTCCACAATTTGGACATAGGCCTCAAAGTCAACTAGAGATTTGTGTCTTGAAGGGGATTGGAAGAGAGAGTGGAATCATTTTCTATTTGAATTTAAGCAAGCTTATGTGAGGATTTAGGAGGAGCCAGATAGTTTGGTTTGGCTAAAAAATAAGGTAGGAGGGGATTACATAGTGAAAGACTGGTATCTTTCCTTAGTGCCAATTGCATAAGAACCTGGACTATGGTGGTGGAATCAAATATGAAAGATAAAGGGGCTTAAGAAAACCAATAATTTTATGTGGCTTGCATTGAATAATAAAGTGCTTACCTGGGAAGCACGTCTGAAAAGGAATATACAAGGTCCTGGTTTTTGTATCCTGTGTAGAAGGGCAAAGGAAATGACACATCATATTTGTGTTAAGTGCCCATCCATCTTGCAAGTTTGGAGTGATCTTGGAAATTGGATAAACCAAAGGGATTTGTGGAACAAGTCGAATGAGTTGGTCCTTTGTCTTAAGGATTGATTTGACAAAAAATAACTTAAGACTTTCAGAGCTTTGCCATTTCTAGTCTCATGGGGTGTTTGGATGTCCCACAATAATAAAATCTTTGTCAATAGAGAAGTTCCAACATTTCAATTTTCCTCTCAAGTGATGGCTCTCTTTAATACTCTCAAGAAAGTTCGTACCTCTTGGATGCCACAACATGTCACTAGAAAATTTGGGTCATTTTGCGATGGCTATTTCGATGCTCTTGCAACGTTATGTCGTGGAATTTGCGACGAATCTAGACTCTATGAAACATCATTTTATGTCATGTGGCAATTGCGGCGAACTTGAATAAATGTCGCAAGAGCGATGCCCCTATGGAACTTATCAAAATTGCGACAAAAAGAAATATCGTCGCCAATACGACAATTTAGGCAAAAATGTGAAACCAACATTTTGTCTCAATTGCGACGACCCTTGCGACGACAACTTTTGTTGTTTATATAGCAAGAGCGTCGTAGCAATTCAAGCGGTCGTCGCACTTGTGACGACAACTTTTCATTGTTTACATAGAAAAACTGTCGCAACTATTTAAGTTGTCGTCTCAAGTGCGATGCCAACTTTTCATTGTTTACATAGGAAAATTGTCACAGCTGTTAGCGTCGGAAGTCACTCCTGGATTGCTTGCAGGAGCAGATCCCGACACCCATCAGTTTTATGTCGCGATTTGTTTATAAGGGATGATCGAATGGAGATAATGGCTCGAGGAGGTATCACTCTAACTCAAGGACTGAGTCTGGTACGTAAAGAATAAAGGAGGTCTGGAATCCTAACTTCAGCCAGTGGGTTGATTAAAAGATGAGCAGGTGGAAGACTTAGTCAGAAAGGTGAAGAAACAACTTTGGGCATCAGGCTTACAGCGGTTTGTAGGGGAAAAACTCTGAACGCAGGATCCTCCTAGTTCAGGGCTTCAATAAACTGAAGGGATGACTTGACTGGATCCTCCAATTCCAAGTCACTCAACGATGGGAAAATCACAAGAAACTATTAGAGACTCTGTAACTATTACAGTGATCCATTACAATATCATCCTATAACAGTTACAACTCGACTGGATCCTCCAATTTCGAGCTGCTCTAACCAGTTTAAACAAAGATATGAAAGAAACTGGCATTCATAAGGCAAGAAGTCTCAGAAGTTCATACATAACCAGAACAATAATGCTTCATTAAAACTTTACAACTGGGAGCTCTGCTCAACAATCGATACCTACAAAATGCCAGAAAACTCCTCTAAATACTTAGAGCAAAACATAGAAGCCAATTCGAGACATCGCATTGAAGACATTACGTCTGCATGCTTACTGCGCCTGCAGTCTCTGGACAGTCGTGAACTTCAGTCAGACGCAATTGCGCTCCAAAAGGACCTCTGAATGAATTGACAAGCTTACAGTCATTTCTGGACTTTCCATTTATGGTGGAAACAATGTCCAACCACCATCAACTGCTGCAATAACTGCTTCATTGGGATCGGGAAAGGCCCCGGTCGACTCTGTAACTACAGGACATGGGGGCCTTCTCATTCTGCCATTTGGATCTGCTCAGAGAATTCAGGGCGAGACTAGCGGGTAGACGTGGAGGCCGTCGTGATGACTGGAGGACTTGACACGAAGGGGTGAATGGACGGTGACCAGGCAGGGGTGACTTGACATGATCAGTGTGGATGTGGGATGAGGAGAGACCATGTGGATGGATGCGGCAGCGGGAAAGCGATAGGGCAAATGCAAGTGGCAGAATTCATGGGTTTTGAAGTGTACGAGCCAGGTGAAGGAACACAGGGGCCGGGAAAAACTGTGGTTGGCATGACACGGGGATATGACGTGGCAGCAAGGGATGGGTATGTGATGAGGCTTCAGCGTTTCAGGATTCACGGTGTCGAGGTGCACATGTACCCGGAACTCCCGATCCTCCGATTTGCGATGAGCTCCGCTTCCATAAGCTAGCCCCTACCGGCTAGAACAATGAACCATATGACCACTGCCTCCGTGTGACCGTAGCTAAACCCTCCATCGGAGTTTCGGTGTTCATGATGACACGATGTTTGTGTCCACAGGACTTGCGATTTTCTGATTTGATGATGCGCCTTCCGTGCTAGCCCTTCGACTAGGCCATGGTCCAAGTGACCACTACCATATGCCCTTGACCATACTCTCCATCGGGATTTCACGGTTTGTGATGTTAACGAGCACGCATCCTCCGAACTCGCGATTCCCTGATCCCCGATGGCTCGTGGTCGTTGACCTGTCAACGGTCTTCTCCCCGTCGCGAAAGCCTGCCACCTGTCCTCCATGATTGACAGTTGTTCCCCACCGATCGGGAAATCACGTATCGCGATTCTGCAATGCACAAACTCTCGCTCCCAGGATCTTCGATATCCCGATTCCCGATGAAGTCCTCCTGTGGAGATTTCGCCGCTTCTCATGTTCATGATCAGGCTCGCTTGCTTGATTCGGGTCCCAAGCAGACTTCTTCTGTGTGCTACGCTTGGGCACTTATCGCGCAGTTCTGCAGACCTGCGTACCTTTGTTCCCCGATACCACGATTGTTGCTAACATTAGGCTCCATGGGGGATAGAGTCGTCCTTGTGATTCTCTAAGGACTCATTTTGCAATTCCAGTGCCTTATCCGTTGGGCTATGGAGTCACTTACTAAGCCGAAACAAAAAGTAAAAACAAAGAACAGAAAAGGCAATATTTACAAAACATACGAGCCACTGGAGGCTCAAACAAAATATTTTTTCAGGAAATACCCATTCACTGGGCCGCTAAAAACTTCTTCACCTTCCAAATCTCGCAACCTGTATGTGTTATTTGAGAAAGCCTCGGAGATTTTGAAAGGTCCAATCCATAGGGCTTCAAATTTGTTGTGTTTTCCCTTATCTTGTTTAGGGGCATCCCATTTCAGCACCAGGTCTCCTATCTGGAACCACTCCTTCTTGGCCTTCCTATCGAAGACCTGCTTGATCTTCTGTTGATGGTCCTGAATCCTATCCAATGTCTGCTCCCTAGCCTGCTGGACCTCTACTAGCGGATGAATCCTTCTGATCATGTCATCAGGCTCCTCCTGATGGTCCTGGAGGAATTTCGCTACAGGAATGGCTAGCTAAGAAGGGAAGACGACTTCGACTCCATAGAATAACTGGAAAGGGGAGAGACCTGTAGCTCTCTTTGTGGTCACCCGATCAGCCCATAGGGCAAATTTCAACTTTGAATTCCAACCCCTTTTGTTATCTTCCAACAACCTTTTGATGATTCTTATCAGGCTTTTGTTGGAGGATTCCGCTAGACCATTTCCCTGTGGATAATATGGGGTGGAGTGAATTAATTTGATTCTGAACTGTTCACAGAACTTGGCTAGTGGTTCAGCCCCGAAAGTGGCTGCATTATCAGTGACAATCTTATTTGAGCAGCCGAACCTTGTGACCTTGTGATGAGATCCTCCAAGAATCCGATGATTACCTTGTGGGAAGAACTCCTGGTGGGGATAGCTTCAATCCACTTGGTAAAGAAATCTGTAGCAGTCAGGATCCACCGGTGCTGGACACTAGGAGCAGGGTGAATTTCTCCAATAAAATCTAGGCCCCACTGTTGGAAAGGCCCTGAAACCACCACCGGTTTTAACGACAGAGACCTGAGCTACTGCTTTCCTGCAAGTTTTTGACATTTGATGCAGGCTCTGACCCTCTTGCAGACATCAGTGAACACGGTAGGCCAGTAGTACCCATCCCTAAGGATTTTGTGGGCTATGGCTCTCCAGAAATAGTGCCCTCCACACAGGCCGTTGTGAAATTCAACCACGATCATCTCGGCCTCTAGTGGACTTATGCATTTTAGCAGCACCCCCAGTGGGTCTTTCCAATATAACACTTGATCGATCAGGCAGTATCTGACTGCTTTGAGCTTTAAAGCTCTTGCTTTGCTTCTTTGTAGGCCATCTGGAGGCTGCAGCTCCTGTAGAAAGTATATGACATCCTTATACCAAGGACAAAGAGCCAATAGGGGCTCCCTTCGATGGTCTACGTCGGGCAGTCGATCCTGGGGAATACCTGAGCATTCATTGATGAAACTTATCCCCAACGCTTGGCAGTTTGCTTCAGCCAACAGCTTGGCTAAACCTTGACCTTTGATCAATTTGATGGGCCTTATCTCCAGGTCGAACTCCAGGATTTTGGCTATCCATTTACTCCTTCTCCCGTCCATAGCAGGCTGAATAAGAATGTCTTTAACAGCAGCCGAGGGGACATAAGCGATGATCCTTGACTGCAGGATGTAGGTTCTAAAAGCTTTGAGAGCTTTTACTAGAGCATAAGCCTGCTTTTCCATAGTGTCATACCTGACTTCGACATCCCTCAATCCTCGGATGAAATAAGCAATAGGCTGCTCTAGCCCACTATCATTTGTCTGTAATAGAACAACAGCCACTGTGTTAGGTGAGGCAAAGGAGAAAATAAGGAAATCCTTTGAGTAGTCAGGACTGATAAGTTCAGGAGCTTTAGTCAGGGCCTTCTTGATTTGTTCAAAGGAATGTCGCGATTGAGGGGTCCACCTTACTTCATTCTCTTTCTTTAACATGGTTGTTATAAGCTTTACCTCCTCAACAAAGTTAGGCACAAACCTCCTCAGAAAATTAATTTTGCCGAGGAAAGATTGGACCTCCTTCCTGGACCTCGGGATT
>ML780437.1:1158636-1186225 GCA_009831015.1 Picea engelmannii | reverse complement strand
CAAAGTGGTCAACCCCGGATGACCCAGACCAACGACTAATATTTCACCCGAGCCTCCTATCATATCGGACGGCCAGCGGGACTTCGCGACTTCGACCTTTTCCATGCTTCTTCCATGTCTCCCATAATCACCGAAATGACAAAGTTTCGGAGTTTTCCATCTCTTGCTTGGTTTCGATCAATGACTGTGATCGCTTCCGAGATCCAAAAGGGATGGCCACGACTCTACGATCCTTCACAAAGGATCACTTTCTACATGACGCTCTGGCTTCTGTGCAATCTTTGCAGTGTTATCTTTCCTAAGCTCTAAGATCGTGAGAACATATCCATTTTTAACCATAATACCTTGTCCACAGTTCTGACCCATACAAGTCTGGTGTTTCAACCTGAAGCTCTGATACCAATCTGTAACCTACCCAGCCACCCACATGCCAGGCACGCTACTTCAAGCCTGCTTCTGAACTAATTTCAAATTCTGATCAAATTTTTAATTAATAAAGATGCATGGAATATTCACATGCATAGATCAAGATTCAAGCTACAATATAAAAGAAATGAACCATATGTCATGCACAATAATAACCAACAAGCATGCATATTATAGATATGAATTTCATAGATAAATAAATACATAGCGGAAATAAGTATAAATGTAAATGAAACCATGGCAGAGAAATCACTTATCTTTAATGAAATGAATCACCAATTGGTTGCAGACCAAGGACGTTCCACCCAACCGTAGACATTGTTGTCCCATGTCTCAACAACAATATCACCCCCGAGCCAGGGCTATGAGTCCACAAGGACGGTTCCAGAGTGTCACTCAACTTCCCAAACCAGTCAACACTCAAGCTCTCACAGGCTTCTCAACACACATAACAATCCAAAGTACGCAAACTCTCTTCTACCCACCCTGCACAACCCAAGAGAATGGACCCCCTTCTCTACCACGCAGTCCCTCTAGCTATCCACCTCCTACCAGGGCTCCAGTGCATCTGGTCAAGAATCTCCATGATGGGACTCTCATGATTCGTAGTTGTGGGAAAACATTAACGCATGTCAATGCATCTCAGACATGCAGGCATTAATTCATGGTTGGAATACACCAGTAGTCACTACTGCCAACGAAACTATGGCTCCTCTTCACAATTCGTTTTTCTCTCCCTAGCCAAGATGAAAAGGAATGAAGAATGAAGAGTGGTTGAAAGAGTGAATGGAGAAAGAACATAATGAAAGGTGTGAACAATGAACAATGAGTGAATGAGTGAATGAGTGAAGAAGAAGCCCCCAAACAACCCACAAGATGGGTTTATATCTTTACTTGCAAATCAAGAACCATATGGCCTTCCCCAAGAAGCTCATGTAACCACTCCTCTCCATTAAACAATTATGGGTAGATAAAATATAAAATAAATACTTAGCCCCTCAAGCCCCCTCTCTTGTGGAATCATAGCCCCCTATAACTCTTTTCATTGTCTATCTAGTAGCCAATGATGTATTTATTATTAATAATGATCAAAACATTACATTTCCTAGGCACACTGGCTTCTTTAAATTGTTTGAGCACTCTGGCCTTTCATAAATTAACAAAATACATTATTTAATACGAGGCTAAAAAACCCGGAGTATTACAATTATTAAGTAAAATTATATAAGGAAAAAAATATTTATAATAAATCTATTAACCTGTTGTGCTATATTAAGAATGTGTTACCGCCTCAAATCTAGATACAACTCAAATTCCAATGGATTAAGGAATTGGGTATATTAAGGATGTGTTAGGAGCTTAAATCTAGATAGAACTCCAATTCCAATGGAATAGGGAATTAGGTTTCAATAATGATGATGTCAACTTTTGAATATTATATATATAATTTGTAATTTCTATCCAAATTGAATATATTGTGGAGTGAAAACTTTTATAGAAATGTTGGTGAATGATATTAAAAGTTAAAATAGAATGCAATATTTTTTCATAAATATTCAATGTTTTAAAAGTGAAATGACGTATTTAACTTTCTGATTAAAGAGTGATCGTCATGCGCAATGCAAGCAAGTCAATTTCATAGATAAGATGTTGATTGAGTGCACTAAAAATTAAAAAGAAGATGGTCAATGAGAAAGGTAACTTTAGAATATCATATACCAAGTATATATGATATATTTGAGCAAAACGTGGAAATATAGTAGAAGTGATGTGATAAGGACTATGTCGGGAACAAATATGGTTGCACATCCAAGTGAAATTTACAAAACAATATTGAAAATTATGCCCACCACTTGAACATTATTGTGACCATGCCTTTGGGTTTACCCCTTTTCGTGGGTCCTCACTAAGTTTTCATTATGAAATTATTAGTGCCTTACAACCGTCCTTTGCTTAAATTATCTTCAACATAACACATCCTAACACATCCATTCAATGCAACATCATTTCATTCATTGACATTGATCTAAAACTTGCTCCATTGATATAAGAGGATTATGTTATTATCAAGTGTTAAGCTTACACACAAACATACCATTCCACTTTATTGATTTGGGAATGCTGGATAGTAGTACCCCATGCAAGACAAGTGGTTCACCTTGGCATATATAGAGTTTGAATTTCCTTATCTCAAAACTGAAGTAATATGGATCATTGCTAAATAAGTTGGGGTTTTGTATTCATATATAGGTGTGGATGTTATTTTATATGTACAATACTAGTTTTAAATAGTTTGTTAAGTGTTTGTGTTAACCACCGAACCTCCTCCATATTATTATGAATAGAGTATGAGTTTTTTTATCTCAAAATTGAAAGAATGAAGATTAAATCCTTCTCCTCAATTTTGATAGAATTATGTATGTAACTATTGTGATCATGACAATAATAAGTTCATATCTAGAAATATTTTGTGTTAGTTACATATAAATAAGCATTTAACCAGAGTTAACATTTAACAAGAGTTTGACTTAGTTAGTATTAAGTGCCACAAATTTTATCTCACACTACAATCATGCATTACCACCAAGGTTTTATGATGGATAAATATTCACTAATTTTTGGTGCTTAAGAATAACAGAGAGAATATTTGACTAAGATTGTAGTCGAGATCCTTTTATAATTCTTGTATAACTAAAAACACTCCACTTTTAGTGGATAATTAAGGTATTTTCTATTATGTAGGGTGTAAGGTGTTTGACTAGATGGGCGTGGAGACCCTCACCCAAGTCCTCAAGGAGACGTAACTTGGGGTTTCTCTAGCACCCAAGTGTTGCACTAGTTGGGCAAGTGGGCACCTTGGGAAGGCGAACACTCCAAGGAGCTTGCCCAAGTATGAAGTGACCAAGAGATTGGGGCGCACCAACATGAGGAGCACAACAAGGTTCGAGGATGTCAGTCCCAAGGGGCACGACGATTGATGAGTGCATGGGTTCGTTTGGGCAATTGTGTTCGCGAAGGGGCACGTTGATTCATTTGGATGACTAAATCAGCGAAGGGGCACGACGATTCATTTGGACACATGGGTTCGCAAAGGGGTGCAACACCCCCAAAGGATGCGACAGTTTGTGATGGTGACCTTTGGAGTCCCTATAAGAGAACAAAGGCGCACAACCAAGGAGGGAACATTTGAAGACAAATAGAGAAAGATCAACTCTGCGATTCTGAGGAAGACTTAGATGAAGAGGGGAAAGCTCCCTCAAGGAGCCAAGTCGCTCCACATGGAAAGACTTGTGTTGCCTTGAGATGATTCGGTGGATAGACTTAGGGTAACCTTCTTTTTGGCTGATTTTGGGGGAATTCAAGTTTAAGAAGGCATGCTAGGAGAGAGAACCGCAAGCATGTGTGAAGCCTCGTGACAGAGAAGAGATGACAAGTCTTGGATTGAAGGAATGTCAGAGGTACACTACAAAAGGTTGCAAAGACGATTGCGATAGAAAGTCTTGATGTAACGAATCTATATATGAGTGTCTTTCCGATGATTTCTCTTTACTAAATCTATTTGGAATTGAATTTGAGTCTGTACTTTCTTCGAACAATTCATTCTCATCTCAATTACTTAAAAATATATATATATTAATTGATAAACTCCTTTGTGACATGGAGTTTTAACCAATTATTTTTTCCAATATTCATTATTTTAATTATTATCACTAAGTAAGCAACTTATTCTTATATATAAAAAATTAACTTTGCATAACATTTCTACATAAACAAAGTCCACTTTATCTTATAGTCGCCATAAAATATTCACCAACCCTACATATCACAATGTATAAAGACAGTATTTGCCACGTGCACTTTGCAAACTTTACACGTAATAATGTCCTTACCACATTCATATGTGGGAATCTTTAATTTTAATTAATATATATATTCCACCTACCTATTTGAGGTTTTCCAAGGATATTGGGAAGAAACAACGAAATTGAAAATCGAAAGACATTGGGTGGGTAAGAACTTGGAACTTAACCATGTTCATGTCAATTTATGGATTTTTTTTATTATTATTTTAATTTATAAATTGATTACTATTGAAATTGATTTAGTTGATTTAAGAAGTTGAGATGGTAATTTTTTTTTTTTAAGATACGAAAATTTATCATAATTTAATTTTTAATTAGCAAAAATAATTAACATTAATTATTATTTTATTGTAATTAATATTTATTAAATAAAATGATATATTTAATTTTGTTTATTATATTTAATTTATAAAGTTGATTTATTATTGAGATTGACCCCATATGGGGTGATATCTGTCGATTCCATGTTAACTGGCACACATGCGAGCATAGCAGTTAAAGCCCCTCACCGCAAGCCTCCCCCTTAGTCCATTCACCATGCTTAGCATTCATGCTGGGAGGGAGATAGTGCATCGGAACAACAAGGGAAGATTAGTGGCGCACATTCAACACCAGTTATGGCTCACCGGAGCAAGTACATGGTAACTGGGAAACATCATCTCAGTCCTCATGGTACCTTTTCCTATCATCTCAATGGTTTTAATGGAGGTAAGACTTCACAATGGTTATTTTATCCTGCATATGCACTTGACTTTTCATTCCCAGCCTGAAATTTCTCTCCACTGGGGCCACGCTCCCGCACCCTGATTCCATTTCCCCTTTGGTATCCATTTCCTGTATGCACTCAGCCTTCATCCCCATTAGTTCTCTCTTCCCCCTGGTGCCTGAGCATTGTCTGCATTTCACCATCTCTCTTTGTTTCTTTTACACCATGTCGCGTGAAAGGGGAAAACCCAAACGTGGGTTGACTTACTATAGATTTGTATCCCAACACCATCGTCCAGGCCCTTCCTTGGCTCCCTCTCTACCTCCTAACCCATTCATCGATCCTGTCAGGCCACCCCATTCTGACCAAAATTGGAATGATGATTCTCAGCTTCCCCTTGGAAATTTGGAGCCAATGCCTCAAAATTCTGACCCAGTGATTGCTTCAGGTGGTTTTCCAATAAAGGAAGAAATTCCTCCCAGTTGGTTGGAGGATACCACTATTTTGACTGAACCAATGGTCAATTCCATCCCCCTTATGCATCCTATGACAGCTTTGGGCAGTTGTGTGATAGAGGAAGAAATTCCTCTACATTGGCTGGAAGACTCAACAAGGGGGACAACCCCAAACATCAATGCGTCGTTCAATGGGACCATCGAGACAAACTTGGATTACTGCCTAATTGAGGAGGATACTCCTTCGAAATGGTTTGAGGAAGCAACAACGCAACCAGCTTCAGATGCCCACGGCTCATCCAATGTTGTGAGATTAGGGCCAAAACTGCTCATTCCACGCAGATTCTCGGAGGATCATCTGCAGTTGATTTTTGAAATGCATCGGGACATAGCGGACCAACTTCATCGCCAGAGCACCCTCAGTCGTCACCTGGACCTCCTCTTTGACTCCTTGTCAAATGAGCCTGCCAAGCGTCATTGCCCGACTTTTTGTCAATCGTTTGTCAAGTCACTTTCCGCCATGATAGATGCTCAGGTTCTCCAAATCTCTATTTTTCTTATTGTCATGTTATCAGGTCTAGATAGGATACATTCACAGTTAGAATTTGCACTAGTTAGACTATGGCTCTGGCCTATCAGTATGTCTATCAGTTTTCCAGGCCACCTATTCTGGTTTCCATGCATGTGGCAAAATAGGTGGTAGATTTTGAACTATGTATTGCTATGACGACTTTGAAAGGTAATATAATCTTTTTATTTACACACACAAAAAAAAAATCATCGAGATTGACTAATTAAAAGTTAATATAGCCCATAGGGGTGCAATCTAGTGGTCAGCGGACGTATTGTTAAGGCATTCGAGCTGCTAAGCAGGTCACGAGTTCAAACCTTGTCTTATATGGAGGCCAGGCTTGTGGGCGATGTGGTTCTACCTAGGGGTTATAAGGAAGCCGAAAAGGATTCGACCCCATGTCACGCGGCAGCCAGATACTGTCGTCGTTATTGATTCCCCTAGATACAAAAAAAAAAAAGTTAATATAAATATTATCTGTATTTATTAAAAAGAATAATTATTGTAAATTAAACAATTTTTTTTATTAAAATTAATAAATTATTATTTTATTGTGATTAATATCTTATTAAATAAAATGGTATATTTAATTTTATTTATTATATTTTAATTTATAAAGTTGATTTATTATTGAGATTTGTAAGGTCTTCAACTAGATGGACGTGGAGACCTTCGCCCAAGTCCTTAAGGAGACAAAATTTGGGGTTGCTCCGATACCCATGTTGAGCAAGTGGATTCCTTGGGAATGCGAACACACCAAGGGGATTTCCTAAGTATGAAGTGACCAAGAGATTGGGGCACGTCGGAAAGAGGGGCACACCAAGGTTGGGTATGTCAGTCCCAAGGGGCACGACGGTTGATGAGCACATCGGTTCATTTGGGACACTGGGTTTGCGAAGGGGGGCGACGATTTGTTTGGACAAATGGGTTCATGAAGGGGTGTGACACCCCCAAAGGACCACGATGGTGACCTTTGGAGTCCCTATAAGAGAATAAGGGCACACAACCAAGGAAGGTCGATTTGGAAGACAAGGAAAACAAGAAGAGCTCTATGATTTTGAGGTAGATGGAGAGAGGCAAACTCCCTCAAGGAGCCAAGTCGCTCCACTTGGGAGGACTTGTGTTGCCTTGAGGAGGATTCAGTGGACAGAGTTGAGCAAGCTTTTCTTGGGTTGGTTTTGGGGAAGTTTGGAAACGTAGTTCTGTTGGAGGCATGTGTGAGGCAGAATTGAAACTTGTGAAGTCTGTAGAAACAAAGAGACAGTTGCGATAGATAGTCTTGGTGTGACAAATATGTTCAAGAGTGTCTTGGTGAGGTGAGGCAAGTCATTTGACTCTGCCAAAGTTGTAAACCGAGTTGGTAGTGCTCATGTTGTAATTGTTTCGCAATAACAAAGACTTAGCAGGGTGTGAGGCACGGTTTGTGCCGCCCGCACTATATCTATGTTTCTCTTGTCTATTTTGTTGTTGTTCTCTTGGTTTCTCGTGGATGTATGCTCAAATATGACTAAGTGTTAAATTGTTAACAAATGTCTAAGTATACAAAAGTTGCACTAGAGTAGGAGTGTGACTCGACGGTAGCCTAGAATGGAGTATGCCTATGCTATAGATGAAGAGGCGTAGTCCGGGTGAAGTATCCTTAGTGTTATCAAGCATCCAAGTGAGAAACGTTGTGGTGTTACACGCCCTCAAGAAGTATACAATCACAAGACACACTCTGAAGACGTGACAAAATTGATTAATTAATTAATAAATAATAAATGATACTTATCATTTTAAAGTTAATATAAATATTTAACTATATTTATTAAAAAGAATAATGATGTTATCATTTTAAAGTTAATTTAAATATTTAACTATATTTATTAAAAAGAATAATTATGGTCAATTGAAACAAATTTAGTGATAACATAGAAAAAAAAATTATGTTGAAATGTTCGTTGAATGACCATAAAAAGTTAAATAGATAGCGACATTTATTTTTATTTTTCTCGTAATCATTGAAGTCTTGTTAAAGTTAACTCTTTAGATTTAGCTTCGTTACTCAAATAGACATCAATATTTTTCCCATAATCATTCCATTCTTCTCAAGTTACTATCATTAACTTTCTTAGTGAAGAAGAAAGGATGGTTATGTCTCAATGTTGTGATTGAAATACATATTTTAACTTTCTTATTGAAGAAGAAAGGATGTTTGTGTTTCAATGTTGTGATTGAAATACATAATTTTTTTTATTGAGACGTTGATTGACATTAAAAGTAAAAATTGAGACTTTGTTGGGATAGATAATTTTTAATTGATGTGTTGAAGGGAAATGTTAAAAAATAAAAAATAAATATATTATATGTGTGTTTAAGTGATTTGAATTATCTTAAAATGTGTAGAATTTATAAAGATTTTAGATTTTTCATAAAGAGTGTTTAAATTTTTTCATTTTTTCATGAGGGTAGATTTATATGTAAAGTAAAATTTCATTTTTTTTATTCAATTTTTTGGAAATATGATGATCTAAGGTATAGGTTATCTTAAAATGAGCCAAAAGTTTTAGGAAAAAAATTTCAGGAAAAAAATTCCAAATAATAAGATAAAAATACCACTTATCCTAAGCAATATTTCATAATGAGAGTTCTCATTAATAAGAGAAATATATTATTATGCAAGATTCTTCCCAATTACTAGGAAAATTTCTACTTAAAAGTAAGTTGGTCAATAAAATTATTTACTTGTTTAAAGAAAATTTCACTTAAAAGAAGATGAATTTGTCTACTTTTTAATTTCAAAATATCAGTGTTGTCGTAGGGTTCTCATGACCTGATGGATGTGCTCTAGATGTTCTACCCAAGTCCAACTGAATATGAGGATGTCATCCAAATATACGACCAAAAAATATTTTGTGAGTGGCCGCAAGATATCATCCATCATTCTCATGGATGTCATTGGAGCATTAGTCAAGCCAAAAGGCATGACCAACCATTCAAAAAGGTCTTCTTTAGATTTGAAGGTTGTTTTCCATACATCAACTTGTTATATCATAACCTGGTGGTAGCCAAACTTCATAACAATGTTACTAAAGAACTTGACACCCTTAAGTTGATCAAGAAGATCACCAATCTGGGGGATTGAGTATGAAGACAGTGATATTGTTCAAGGCTCTATAATCAATATAGAGTTGACATGTCACATCCTTCTTATGTACCAACACAATTGGGCTCCCAGAAGGTGAGGAGCTCAGTCGAATGTGGCCCTTCCAAATGAGCTCATGAATCTAATGCTTTATTTCCTCATTCTCCATAAGGGAGCACCTATATATTAGACAATTGGGTAAGGTACCATTAGGTATCAATTCAATGGAATGTTTGACCTGACAATGTAGAAACACCCTTGTAAGTGAAGTGAAGATATCTCTATATTTTGTTACAACCTTTTCCACTTGATTTTGTTGTATAGAGAGATCATATGTAGAGGTTGTGGCAGTTGCAATGACCTTTCATTCACCTTCTGACCAGACCATGAAGAGGACAAACTTTGCAAACTAACGGATTACCTTTTGGTACTATTTTTCCAAGATCCATGAAATTGTAGTAGTTGGAACTACCTCTGGTATCCTGTAGGGATGACCTCCCAAAGTAACAATGACACTACAAGGTTGGGACTCATAAAAAACATGACATTTTCACATATAAGGTTGTCCTAAAAGAACATCACAAACTTCAAGTGGACTAACATCACACAATACCTCATCTTTGAAGGGATTGATGTGGTAAGACATGCGAAATTGTTGGCTGATGCAAAGATCTCATCCCTGGCTACACCAATTAATGGTGTATGGTTGAGAGTGTGGCATTGTCGACAACTTCAGTCTCTTGATGACCTTATATGAGATCAAGTTCTTTTGGCTCCTGCTATCAACAATGAAATGCAGTGGGATCCCCTTCACCCACATCTGTGAATGGAAGAGGCACCCCCCCTCCTCGAGCTCCTATGAATCGTCTAGTTGGATCTTTGTAGTTGCGATGGTAGCATTGGGTTCTACATCAATTATTCACTTTACATGTTCTGAATCAGAGTCCAAGTCAAGGTCCAACTCCTTTTCTTTAATCTTGGCCAACAATGATTGTTTCGAGTAACATTCATCATTGTTATGTCAGGACATTCCCATTACCAGATGAAGAGGGAAACTTTCTCAAGAGCCTTGAGAAAGTTTCCATGAGCATTCCTAGAACAATTGGGAATTCTTGGAATCCACAACTAAAATATTTTTTGGCCAGCCATGTGTTGGAGCCTTGGAGGGAAGTAGGAAGGCCCGAGGGACTACATGGTAGAGAAGGGGGGATCCCAATCCTTGGGTTATGCAGCCTGAGGGGAAAGAGCATTGGTGGATTGGAATTGTTGTAGGAGTTAGTAATTTGGGTATTGGGTTGTGTGAGGACAGTGGCCAACTAAGAGAACCAAACCTCCTCATGGATTCATATCCTTAGCTTGGGGGTGGCTTGTTGTTGAGAGTAAAGAACAACAAGCCTATGGCTAGGAGGAATGTGCTTTGTACGAAACCAGTTGGATGTTTTATAAAAGATAAGTGTTTTGTTTTATTTCTCATGTTAATTATGTTGTGTAATTTATTAGATGAATGATGTGTCTATTGTATGAACAAAGTTACCGACTTAACAAGAACCGTGACCTCAAAATGAGAACTCTAGCCCTTAAAACCCATATCTTTACATAAAAAACATGAAAATCAACCCCCAAATCAAAAGGTGGTGCTACCAATAGCACCATTTTTTCTAATGGGGTCAAATTTACAACATTTTTCAACCACTGTTGGTTGCTTCTTGTCTACGCGGGGGTTATTAGACCCAGGGTTCGAGTTGACCATGGCCAACAAAAACCTTAATACATCGGCCCTTTTCGGTATCACCTACTTACGTAGATGAAGTATCACCCGAGATATCTATTAGGGCTACAAGAACCAGGTTTTTGCAATAGTAAGAGAAAGGGAGGTTGATGCGTGACTCATTCTTCCTAATCTTAACTTATGTATGTTCTTGATATTTACCTAAACTGTCACAGCCATACATGAACATTCCAACATAACCAATTCATGGATTAAATTCAATATGTGAAGTATATCATAATTCATGAATGCATAAAGACAAGTAAGAACACAAGACACAATATCCTATCTAAATTCCTTCTCTATCCATCTTCTTTCATGCACACACTCTCACACTTACATACGCAAATCTCTATATCTTTCTCTCTGTATCTCTATCTGTGTCCCTCTCTATCCCAATCCTATTACATATTTATACCCCAAAATATAGGGTTTCAAGTTATATTCTTATCTATCCCAAAATATCCCATTACAATGCATGGCATAGCCAACTTCAGTTAAATGGCTACTTTCCTTCTTCTACTTCTTGTTCTTTATACAAATGTTGCGTTGTCCTTATATTTCTATAAAGTCTCACTATCATCATTTGTGCTTCCTTTTCTCACTCGTTTGCTTTATCCTTTCGTCTTTGCGCTATCTTTGTCCTTTGTGTCCTTCTGCGCCCTTTCTATATTCTATGTGAGTCCTCCTTTCTGTGCAATTTCTTACTTCTGCGTGCTTTTTTCGTGCTTAGATTCTTCCCAAAATTATATCCAAAGTTGCATGTCCAACAGGCCCCCAACACTCACCTGTGGCTCATCCAGAGCCACTCAGGCCTGTTGCTTGTTCTTCCATGCTACAATCAACTATTGTGCCATAGCCTTAGTTGTTTCCACCTCTTGGACAATGGTGGCCTCTTTTATTGTGCCATGTTTCTGACTTCTTAGTCGGTCTTGTTTCTTTGATTTATTTATGTTTCTTCGTAAAATGACTTAAAGGGTCCTCCTTTTCCCTCTTGAAGGCCTCTTCCTGCCTGATGGCGGCTTAATTTCAGACAATGACATCAGTAGGCATGTTATCGAGGGGTCCAACATCACTTCGTGGAGGCACAATAGATGGTAAGCCGCCTCTTCTTGTAATCGTCTTTTCTGTCAGTAATTTGCTTAAGACCAACAACCTCCTCCTTTCCGCCTACATCTTTTGGCCACGTCTTTTGGTTCAGTTGGGGCGTCATATACAACATCAATTTCTGGGAAGCCTCACTTTCAGTGGGATCTTGATATGTTTCCTTCTCTTTTACTATCATCAAGTGTTCATAACCCTTGAAGTGGATATTGACTCGGGTCTGGTTGTTGTGCAATTTTTACGCAGGAAACTATGTGAGTCTCTTTTTTTGGTATGTGCCTAGCACCTGAGTATGGGTCCCCAGCTAGCTCTGAAACCGGTTGTTTTTTGCTAACATCTTGGTCCATAAACTTCAGGTTGGTAGGTTTTTTCACCATATCGCCTTCCATACTCTGCCCTGGGGAGGTCAATGGTATTCCTAGCAGAGTTGTCCCCATTTGTCTAAAAATGCCTACTCAGGGAGTTAAAGCTCAACTCTATTCTCGTTGGGTCTCTCCTACTTGTTCAATGTGATATGCAAAAATTGAGTTCCACTTAGGATGTTCTTATGTTTTTTTGGTTTTGTGCCGATTGTACCTATCCCATTTTGTTTTAACTAACTTATCCCCTTCACTACCGGAGTTTATGAGTTTTGCCATCATTGCATCTTAATTACCAAATCCTTCAGGTGGGGTCACCCACGTACTAAGGATAGGTTGTGATTTTTTATGGCTTTCCTGAGTAGATGCTTACACGACGCTATAATGATCCGTCACGTTGGTCGTCCAACTGTCTTTTTCTTCCTGGCTATATTTAACGGTCTTTTCATGTCGCCCTGCGTAGTAATGTGTTGATCGTTGCAGGTGGGCCTGTCCCTATCTTCTCATGGAACTTTGATGCAGTGTTTACTTCTTGTATGATGATCAGTCCAACTACACAAGTTCTGATACCTTGGGATTCTACTTACTCTCTTCCTTTCTCCTATCACGAACTTTTTATGTTTTTTCCATTTTTCTACTTTTTATGTGGTTTTTCTTGTTTTTATTTCTAGTATGGTAAATCTACTATAATACAGGGGTTTCTATGCTACACAGGTCACTATGAAGATGGTTGGTTATATCTACAGAGCTTCAGTCGAATTCCATTCACCATTCTGTCCAATATCTGTCCATCCAAGGTTCCCAACCGTGCAACACATGTCTCTATTATCTGCTGGATCACATACGACCCTAACTAGTGCATGTGAAACTTCCTTGGGTGTTGTAGATACTTACTTTCATAGAGCAGTACCAAGTCATTGACTTGGAATTTATTGGTCTTAATATGTCGATCATAATGGTCCTTCTCTCTGTCTTTCTGCACCTGTTGATGGAATCTAGCCAGAAACTTGTCCTCCTCCAACTGGACTAACTGCGCCAATATCTCCTCTATTGCACCTACGTATGAAACCTTTGTGATGGATGCAATGTGCAGACTAGGTACAATGAAATCCATTGGCATTATTGCTTCGTGTCCATAGACCAACCGGAACAGTGTTTGCCCTGTCAACTTCTTACTTGTAGTTTTGTATGCCCATAGTATCGCAAGGATGCGTAAGTCCTAATCGTCTCTTCCATCATTGTAGATATTGGTCAATGCATTCTCCAAGATTTTATTGAAAGCTTCTACTGTGATATTATCCTGAGGGTGATATGGTGTACTTTTCTGATGATGAATATGAAATTCCTTAGTTAATGCAGCAATGGTTTGGTTAAGAAAGTGTGTACCTTGGTCACTAAGTAGTATGCGTGGACATCCAAACCTAGTGACTACAATATCAAATAGAAACTATGTGACAATCTCTGCAATGAAATCAATAACATGTGTTGCTTCTTCCCACCTGGTTGAATACTCGGTCACACTGATGATGTACCTTGCTCCTTGTTGTGAACTAGGTCTGCACCCCTACCTCTCCTCTCTCATTTCCCTATGCCTTCGTCGATTTTTTCCTCTTTTGGTTGATAAAGTTGGTTTCACATATGTTCAATGACCTGGTTTTCCTTATTGGATTGTTTGAATGATTATTTGCGCCGAATTATTTATGTTTTCCTTGAAAGATAATTACATGTCTGGTTTGAGTTTGAAATACATGTCATCATGTTTTCCACTAATTGAACATGCAACAGGCCCACCAAGCCTTTCCTATGCACATGAGACATCTAGGCCCGCCAATTCCTTTGTATGGACAATAAGAAACCATGAGCAAAAATGAATCATTCAGAGCAGTTCATTTCGGGCTTGAAATACAAGCAAACAAACGAGTTCAATTTTCAGTCGTCAAATCAAGAAAAGATTAATTCATGACCATTGGATCTCATTGGAGAGAGATTGACAATGGGGAGGCATTGCAGGGATCGGGAAGCAAATTAAATTTTCTGCAAGTTGTGAGCCCGTAATCGCTCAGGATCATTGATCATTCTAGATCAATAGATCAACGATGGATATCGATTCCACTACGAATGAGCATCTTCACTTAACGGAGATTGGGAAGGAAATTAAAGAGTGAGCGAGTTGAGTCTCTGAAATCACTCATGGTCGTTGATCTTCAAGCAAGGGACACATGCCAGGCGATCTCATACTCTAGGAGGAAACAAGCAGAAGTTGAGTGAGAAAGGGACTCCTGAAGGCCCAAAGCCTGGAGTTCATCTGCACCATCCATCAAAGAGGCCACATGCAAGCAAATCTAACACTTCAAAAATACAACACTTCGGAGGATTGTGCGAGCAAGCAGAAGAAAACTACCCAAGTGAATCTCAGCCATCGAAAACAAGTGGACACGTGGAGGAAGATCTCTCACTTCGGAGGATTGTGTGAGCAAGAAGAAGAAAAATTTTGAATCCCGAACTCCCGAAGTGAATCTCGGTCATCCAAAACAAGTGGGCACGTGGAGGGAGTTCTCTCACTTCAGAGATACGACACTCCGGAGAATTGTAAGAACTATGCATTGAAAAGGCCCGAAGCCCGAACTCCTGAAGTAATTGTGGACCGTTGATCTCAAATAAAAAAGAACCGTTGATCTTTGTAGTAGGTAAGAAAGGAATATCAACCGAAGCCCCGAGATACTTCCATGTCAACCGGGCCCGTACTACTCCAGGAGATTTCCATGCTTTACATTTCGAGCTCCCGAAGCCCGAAGTCCTGAAGTGACAAGAGAATGCCACGCCAACCTGGCTCGTACTACTTCGGGAGATTTCCAAGCACAACATTCATAAACTCCAAAAGCCCAAAGTCCCAGAGACACATGGCACTCATACGTCAGGACACATGGCATTCATTTCAGGCTTCCATGTCACTCTGGGCCTGTATTACTCCAGGAGTTATACAAACTTTGCATCTAAATTGGTGCCATCGCTAAATCAAATAGGCGGGTTCTAATATGGTAGACAGATAGAACTTCAGCATGGGCGCTAAAAGTAGCAGGGTCACCCAGATCATAGATTGCAACAAGATCGACGACCACACTTCATTGTGGGGATGGAAAATGCTCGAACGTTAATTTTTCAAAGCGGTCCCGCAATTGAAACCATGGTATAGCTTATGAGGTACGTGAAATTTTGTGGTGGATTGCGGGAGTTGGAGCGGTGTGGATCTAAACCACACTCAACAACTTTCGCAATCAAATGCTTATATGACGTCAGGTCACCACGTCACTCCGAGAGATTTTCACGTTGCACATCCAGTTGTCTCCAGTGGCCTCCAACAACGCCCATGCACGCCATGATTAATGAAGAACTCAAATCTGTCACTTCAAATCATCTTCTTCCATAGTCTCAATTCATTCTAGAGATCTCATCGGTCCAGTCTCGTTGCTAGTGCCAGTTTTCAATTATTCAGTTCAAGACTATGTTTAGTTTAATGCATAATAAGTGGTCTTCTATGTGTGATAAGGACCCCTCTTTTTTATTAAGTCAAGTGTGAAGTATACATTGTTTTACTCCAGCAATGTTTTAGTCAAGTTAATTAGTCGTTCTACAATTGTTAATGTAGAGTTAAGTCTCAGTCCCAGATGGACAAGAGCCTCTGCAACTCTGATAAATATGTAGTTTATGTATGTTTTGGGGGTTGGATTTAGGGGAAAGGATAACAATACATCAGATTGGTTAGACCCATTCTATGCATGGATTAAATCTCTCTACCTGGTGAATATACTCTTGATGACATTGTTTCGTTCAAATCTTCATGTGTTTTTATCTTATGTTGAATGCAGTTTTTTATTTGTGCAAAGTACATTTTATTTCCCTCGGCTATTGTATAACTCATCTTTATTGATATGCAACCTATGAAAACGGCCAATGCTTGGTGAAGATTTGTTTTTATTGCAACCTGTGCGAGCAATTATGTTTTTGATACATGTTTAATGTCTTGAAATGATATTTTAAGTATTGAACTTCGCGCAACAGATTATTCATTGAGTAATTTGTTGTTTCCCTTTGTTTTCTATTATTTCACTTGTCTGTCATTAGTGTGCCAACAGCCAAGGAGGAACCTCATCCATATAATTTTTCCAACCCAACCATGCTCCTGTCTTGGAAAAACCAACCCTCTGACTGACCCAAAAAATAAAATTATCAAAAGAATAATCATCCCAAAACTTGAGGTGGCCTAGCTTTTCCCTTTAGCAATCAGGTGCAGACTTTAGGACCAACATCTTTTGGTGTCATTGTCGGGGATGGAGTAACGAAATATATTTCCCTGGGAGAACGACAACGATCAGATCTGGTTTCTGATGGTGAACAAAAATACAAACACACATACGACTGCAATCTTTCACCTAGTGACTCCACAATCAAAAGAATCCACTAGAGAATGAACCTAGCCAATAGAGAATGGAAATATAAGGGACAAACTAGGTACCAAGCCATTAGTTTTTTCAAAGTGCTCATATTTTTCTTCATGAGTTCATTATTGTCTGTTCCTTTGCGTGTGAAAAGAATTATCTTATGCTTTGTTTACTCAGATGATTATAAGCCTACAGTGGTCAATCCATCCTTGAGAAGAGAAGATCTGTCCTCTTGCATTATTGATCTTAATCTCATTCCTTCATTTGAACCCATTAACCATAATGTTGATCATATCCAAACTTCTCCAGATCATGACCATACATGTAAGCCTGTGAATAATAAATCTAATTCACCACTTATTGAAATCATTATTCCGCCTTGTAATCAACTTATCAGAATTCAGTCCAAGATCAAGAAGTATTACAAACCCCTAAAGCTATCACTTATCCTTCATGCTTATCCTCCCAATTTTATTGATTACCTTCCTCTATTCAATGGAGGAGACCATGTTGCAGCTAAGAAGCACCTGGGAGCTTTTGAAAATTTCATTGATAAATTTTAAATTATGCATGAGGATGTAGTTACGAGGATATTCTGCAAATCTTTATTTGGAGATGCATCATTCTGGTTCAGAAATTTGGAAGTTGATTGTATTAGTTCATGGATTGTTTTGTGTAATGTGTTTTTGAGGTATTAGGGTGAGAACAAATCCTTTGAACAATACCTTTCAGAGTTCTACAGCTTGAGAAGGAAGCAAGATGAAGTTGTTATTGTATTCAATAGAAGGTTTCATACTTTTTATCTTAATATGCCCATGGAAATTCAACCTACTGAAATTGTTGCCATGGTGTAGTATACAATTGAACAACACTTTGATCTGGTTATTTTTCTCAGAGAGAGAAGGTAATCATGATTGAAACAAATGTTCATTGATGCAGAGGAGATTGAGGACAACATCTGAGCTTGTGGAAGGCTCTTAAATCGAGTTTGGGATGGAGATTTGGAACAGGAACGAGTTTATGAGCAACAAAAATCATATTTGGATATAGAGGAATCCAAGGAAGGATATGGAAAGCGGAAATCTGATCCGGGTTCTTATTTTCAACATATTAATGCATCACTTTTAGATTTTTATTCTTCCTCGGATCTTGAAGCTAGTGAATTAGTTTTTTCTATTCTTGAAACTAAGTATATTGATGATTATCACAAAGATGGATTTACATGTACAGGTGAACCGTTTCTTAGCTATAAGCAGAGGGATGAGTTTGTTAATGATGACTTTCATGAATTTTTTGTAGAGAGCCATGATCAATTTTCCAAACAACAAGTTGCTTCCCCTCAACATCTGACTATAAATATTGGGGATCATCTCACATTCTTGACTTACGATGACTTTCAGAATTATATGTGTTTAAATTTTGGTCAAGAAAAAGAGGAGAAGCTACAGGAGCAGTTGAACATGTTTTCTTTCTCATCGAATGATGCCCTCACTACACCAGTTGTTCCTACTCCTGGAATAAATGGAAGTAATTGACTGCCCTCCAATTTTTACGATGCCTTTGCTTTGAAATTTGTTGAATACATTTATGTATAATGAAATAATCAACATTTGCAAGGTAAACTTGTTGCTCAAAACTTTTATGAAGATCAGGATGCTTGTGACAACATAACTAGAGATGTTTGCAGCAATACTATAGATGCATTTTCCATTGCCTCAAATGCTTCTAGTAGTGATGAAATTACCACTCTAAACTTAAAGGGAGAAATTGATAGTGGAGACAGAATCCAACATTTTCCCGTTCCATTTTTGGATCTCAAAAACCAGGATGTTAACGTTTCTACGGAAGCAAATTTTTCACAAGGCAGTCTGTTCTTCTGGAGCAGAAAGAACATGAATTTACTATCAATATAGAGGTAATTGGTCATGATTTTTATGATCTGATGGTTGCATATTTAAAGGATTTTATCAGTTTAAATCCTCTATCATGGTTTCACTCCAAGTGTGGGGTTCATATTCAGAGAAAGTTGTCATTCCATTTTCATTTTTTTATTTTCACAAAATAGGTTCAAGAAATCCATTTAGTAGATCAATTGCTTGAATGGTTACTATGGAAATCTACTTATACCTTAGTAGAAAGTTTCAACAAATTAGGAGTAGGAGAATAAGCTCGTAGTTCGATTATTTAAATTTTTTTTAGTCTGCAGATTGTTTTTCAGTGTGTTGGTTTTCAGTAGCTTGTTTGAATAAGAGACTCCATAGCCCAACAAAGGCACTAGGGTTAGATTCAACATTAATTTTCAGAGATGCATGGCTGGCAGACAAAACAAAGGTAAGAAAAGGGAGGTGGGGGGAAGTTATTAAATTCAAAGGCACTGATCTGTTGTTCTTAGCACCTTGCAGGGAAGGGTTATCCCCGACTGGAGCCAATGTTGTGACCTAGGTCTACACCCCTGCCTCTCCTCTCTCATTTCCCTATGCCTTCATCGAATTTTTCCTCTTCTGGTTGATAAAGTCGGTTTCCCATCTTTTCAATGACCTTGTTTTCCTTATTGGATTGTTTGAATAATTATTTGCACCAAATTATTTTTGTTTTCCTTGAAAGATAATTGCATGTTTAGTTTGAGTTTGAAATACTTGTCATCATGTTTTCCACTAATTGAACATGTAGCAGGCCTACCAAGCCTTTCATGTGCACATGAGACATCTAGGTCTGCCAATTCCTTTGTATGCACAGTAAGCAACCATGAGAAAAAATTCATCATTCACAGCAGTCCATTTCAGGCTTGAAATACAAGAAGTCAAACGAGTTCAATTTTTATCCGTCAGATCAAGCAAAGATTAAGTCACGACCGTCAGATCTCATTGGAGAGAGATCGAAGGTGGGGAGGCAATGTGGGGATCAGGAAGCAAATTAAAGTTTCTGCAAGTTGTGAGCCCACAATCGCTCAGGATCGTTGATCTTTCTAGATCAACCAATCAACGATGGATATTGATCCCACTACGAATGAGCATATTTGCTTAGCAGAGATCGAGAAGGAAATTAAAGAGTGAGCGAGTTGAGTCTCCGCAATCACTCATGTTCATTGATCTTCAAGCAAGGGACACGTGTTAGGAAATCTTGTACTCTAGGAGGAAACAAGAAGAAGTTGAGTGAGAAAGGGACTCTTGAAGGCTCAAAGCCTGGAGTTCATTTGGACCGTCCATCAAAGAGGACATGTGTAGGTAGATCTAACACTTCGGAAATACAGCACTTCGGAGGATTGCGTGAGAAAGCAGAAGAAAACTCTCAAAGCCCGAACTCCCGAAGTGAATCTCGGTCATCCAAAACAAGTGGACACGTGGAGGCAGATATCTCACTTCGGAGATACGACACTTCGAAGGATTGCGTGAGCAATCAGAAGAAAAATCCCGAAGCCCGAACTCCCGAAGTGAATCTCGATCGTCCAAAACAAGTGGACACATGGAGGAAGATCTCTCACTTCGGAGATACGATACTTTAGAGGATTGTGCGAGCAAGCAGAAGAAAACTCCTGAAGTGAATCTCGACCGTCCAAAACAAGTGGACATGTGGAGGGAGATCCTTGCTTGTGGGTTGATCGGACCCACAAAATCAATAGCCCACTTATCGAATGCTTGCAATGTAACTTGTGGATTTAAGGGAATTTCATCACGTCGATATGGTTTACCCACTCTTCAGCATACATCACAAGACTGACAATACTCCTTCACATATTTGAATAGTGTAGGCCACCAAATCCCTACACACAAAATCTTTTGCATCGTTTCTTTTCCTGCGTAATGTCCTCCAACAATCCCATTGTGTGCTTCCTCCAATATGGTTGTTCGTTCATGTTCTAGTACGAAACACCTCAGGATTCCATCTGCCCAAAACTTATACAAGTTCCCTGCAATTAGTTGATAGTATGTTTCCTTGACGACCAATTGTTTCTTCTGCGCCACCGTCATGTCGGAGGGAGCCACACCTGTATGTAGAAACTCCCCAATGTCCATGAAATAATCATCCACTATTGACTGCGAATAACTGCGCATCTAGGAAATTATCATCCGAATTACTTGCATCCTCTCTTGTTAAGATCCATGAGAGATGATCTTGTTTTGCATTCAGTTTTCTGGGTTTTACGATGACCTCAAAATCATATCCTTGAAATAGTAACAACCATTTGCATATTCTTCCTCCTAAGACAGGCTTATTGACTAAGTATTTTAATGTATAATGGTATGTGTACATATTGAAGTGAGACCCAAGTAGGTAGTTTCTGAACTTTTGGAGTGCATAGATCATGGCTAGGCCTTCACGTTTGGTAGCGGTATAATTTTTTTCAGATATAGATAGTTTTTTACTCACAAATGCAATCAGATGATCGATTGCTCCTTCATCCGGTTGTGACAGTATTGTGCCTAGTGCAATGGATGATGCATCAACAAGGACATGGAACTCATTTGCCCAATATGGAAAGACTAAAATGGGTGCAGTGACCAGTCTCTGCTTTAGTGTGTCCAGCCCATTCTGGAAATTCTCATTCCATTGGAACTTGACTTCTTTCTTCAACAACTTTTCCATGGGTGTTGTAATCTGCACGTATCCTTTAATAAACTTCATGTAATATCCTATATGGCCCAAAGTAGCTCGTAGTTATCTGACTGAGGTCGGTGGTGCTAATTCCATAATAATGACAATCTTGGTTGGGTCGACCAATAGGCCTTGCTTGCATACGATATATCCTAGTAGAATTCTAAATGGTGCCAGAAAGATGCATTTCTTTAAGTTCAACAAAATTTGACATTGTTTGCATCGATCTAACAAGAGCTAATGAACTTCGATATGATCCTGTAGTAGAATGAATACCGTCTAATCGTCTAAGTACACTTCCAAAATTTTATGCATAAACTCTTTGAATGTGGCCACAACCACTCTAGAAAACACGGCAAGGTTATTCTTTAATCCAAATGGCATCACCGTGTATTGATGATTGCCCCATTCTATTGCAAATGTGGTTTTATCTGATGGTACCCAGAGAATCCATACGTGAATGAAGACGCTTCTTGACCCCTAGGTTCTCTAGTACTTCATTAGTGAACAGTGTTTGGAATGGGTCATGTAAGCATGTGTCATTAAACTTCCTCAAGTCGATGCATATCCTAATCCCTCCATTTTTATTGTCCTGTACCACCATAGGGATAATCCATTCAGATTTTTCGATCAGTTCAATAATTCCTGCATCAAGCATCATATCTAGTTCAGCCTTAACCTTCTCCTTATACCTTGGGTTCAACCTATATGGTCTCTATTAGATTGGCTTAGCTCCAGGTTTTAGTGGAATCTTCATCTCCCCTAAGTCTCCTGCTATCCCTTTCATATCTGAGAATGTAGTTGGAAATAAGTCCTAATATTCACGTAATAAGTGCAAACTTAGTATTCTTTGTTATCCCAATGCTGACTTGATTTTTCTTTATAGGTTGTGTGTATGCAGGCAGATACCAGCTCTGGCCCTTCTACTATGCATGTGCCTTCTATATTTGGTACCTGTGCATTCCTGGGATCCTCTTTGTTGTATTCCTCCTCCATGACATTATAGAATTCCAATAGCTTCTGGACCATCAGTTTGGTTGTGTGCATCGTGTCTAAGGGTTCTTCTTCCATCGATTCTACCTTCGAGAAGATCTTTGTTCGAATGGCCCGTAGTGCTTCTTGTACGGTGGGAGATTTATGTTCAAATGTGAATGTGACTTTGAATCGTTGGGACAATCCTTCCCATAATGTTGTCTCTCTATGCATCTCTGATTCTAAATACCAATTCCTCGGGATTGTATCCAACATGTGGATGAATCGGTGCGTCCATTCCATTTCTGATACCGATCACCATAAAGCCCTACATTTTTTTACATGATCCGTCGGATCACTTTCTCCTGTGTATTTCTGCACACTTACTTTTGCTTTAGGTTCAAAGCATATCTGCATGAGTCTAATACATTGTGCCCAATCCTTAATACTCTTTCTGTGCGCGGCCCACCATCTAGCTGGAGTTTCTTTTAGGATGACATCTAGTGCCAACAACCTCTGTTGTTCAGGTACTTGTAATTCAAATGATCTTATAGACAAAATTAATTTCATTTAGACCATTGTACTTCGGTGTGTCATATAGTTATGTGCTAATCCAGCGCAAATATTGGTTTATACGGGCACATATTTTAGTTGATACTTCATGCATACTCTGCTGCCAATTATCTAGACCAACTTCTGAATCTGATGTGCACGAACTGAAACTTCTCAAACTGAGCATTCCATCTGTTGTTGGTTCGACATAATCCTCCATCTGCATAGTTAGATTATATAAATTATCCATATTGTTCGCTCTTACTGACTCTGTATATCTATTCCCTTTTGATGGGTCCAATGGTGCAATAACCTTTAGATCCTCGACCTCGAAGATCATCTCCCTTCTTTTCAAGTTAATAATTTCCTGGTTATCAACCACCCATTCCAATAGAATTAAAGATGGATATGGTTGACTATCATCTACAATCTCAATTACTTCAAAATATTCCATGCTACGCACCCCATCGATGTTTACAGGTACCTCTGTCAGTCACCCGATCAGGACTATATTATGTTGATTAGTGAGCCTTAACTGGACAGGGGACCATATCAATTCATGTTCACCCATCATCTCCCATGTTTTCTTAGGTAGTACATTGACATATGATCCTTAGTCTAGGATAACATTATCCACATCGTATTCCCTAATCTGCACATTAAACTTGAATTCCCCATCGGTTCTCTTCCTACGCAATACTTGGTTTACCATTCGTTGTGTGACAGGGGTGTCCCTTCCATTTGCGCAATGATCAATAATTTTTTATAATATACTAAGCATAGTTCTATCCTTCATCAGTTCTACACAACTCCTTAAGAAGTCAGTTAGTGTACATACTTGCGCACTTGACTTTTCAGGTATCGCTGAGTCTTATAAATGAGGTAGCGATGATGTGAACGCTTCCTCATGTGGTTCAAGTATTTCCTTTCATGCGCTCTGATATGTCTCTTTTTCCTACTGATGGTTGAATGTTGGCATAGGCCCCGCTGACTTCCTTACCCACTACTCCATTTGATTTCCTTGAGTTGCTATATCGATGCCTATGCGAGCTCCTCCATGTGTAACGATTGCAATTTTTGGTCCTTCACTTCATTTTTCAACTCATATCATTTGCACATTCTGGTTCTAATGCAGATTCTGATTTGGGTTTCCTCTAGCCTTCCATTTTGCAACTAGTTGGGGATAGTCCTATGTTGCATGATCCAGTGCTCTGCAATATGTGCACGTGATACACGGGTTCTTTAAATCTTGGTCCAAGTGTCATGGTTGATTACAGTTATAACAGATAATCGGTCCTTGTCCTCCTCGACCAAAATTCCCTCTACCTCAGCCTCTGCCAAAGATTTCTATGTTCCCCTGATTGAAACCTCTCCAAGTGCTATATTGCACACCACTCTCGTCCACGCAGTATTCTCTTCTTGGATCATTTATATATCTGATGTGCGCTCCCTTAGTAGGTCGAACACACGACAATCCTTTTCTTCATGTCCTACCAATTTGCAAAAGATGCAAAACAAGTTCTTTGAAGTACTCTTGTATTTCTGGAGTAATGGACACTCAGTGGGATGATGACCTCATGTCTTATAGATCTCGCAGTATCCTCTTCCGAGTAGTGGGCTCGGTGCTCCTATTTCCAAGTACTGCGTAAAAGCTGGGCATTCGTCCTTGTGGTGGCCCTCAGACCTGCACTTGGTACACCAAATTTGTTCTCATTTTTCCCTTCCTTTGGTAATCTCAACCAGTTGAATTTTTAATGCGGCTAACTGCGTCTGAACTTGTGCCATTCTCGTAGTGTCTCCTACCAGTGAAGACTCTAGTTTCATCACGATTTCCAGTGCCTCGAGTTGCGACACAACCTTCTATTGAATTAGTGGTCTACGAATGTAGGGTAATAATCCTGCAATGAACCACTCTTGATGTTGTTGATCTGGAATCTAGAAAGCCAGTCTCCCCATTACATCCTTAAAGCACTGATTGTAATCCCATATGGACTCTGTTTTCACCTGCTTGATCTCCTTCAGTTCAGTAATATACTGCGATTCTGACTTCGTCATTTTGAACTCCTTTAATAGTGCTTGTTTTATCTCTGCCAAAGTCCTAGCCTATCTAGTAGGTGTAGTACCCTATAACTTCATGTACCATACCAGCGCGCGACCCCTAAACATTGTCACTAACTACACGTTCTTCACTGGTTCGTCCTGTATGTTTTTAGTGGCCCAAACTGTTTAGCAGACAAACAAGTCTTGTTCTGGGTCCTCTGACCCTACTCCCTTGAATTCAGTAAGTCTAAGAGTATTATCTATCCTCGCCATGTTTGTTTGTGTATTCCCTCCTCTTGGTGATGTTGATACACTCTGATTTCGACTCTACGTACTACTCCCACTATTTCGACTGGTATTGTTCTATCCTACTTGGCTAACTATGATGGCTTTCGACAAGTATTCAAATGTTATTTATGATTGTGGTGATGCACATATGGTCGTGGATTCAACATAGGATCTTGTCTGAGTAGGACTTACCATCTCTTCTATTACTGGACTAGACTAGAACCCCTCTTCTCTGCCTCATATATCTGGTATCTCTATAATTCGGACTTGTGTCCAAGGTTCTTGTACTTCTAACTCAATATATGGCTCTTCTCTCCCAGCCCCAGTCTTTTTCCTTTTATACCTCCTTCCTTCCTGCAACTCTCCAAATTTGTATTCTTACTCTAGTGCACTACTTTCTTGCATCCTTAGTCACCTCCTTCTTCTTCCATGGCTTCCTCCCTTTTCTCAGGAAATCCTTCTGTTATCCTCCAACTACCCTATGTGCACAAATCCCATTTAGTTGTCGGACTTCATTATCATCACATGTTTTTCACATAGTAGCATCTTTTTCCACATATTCAATGATTTCAAGAACCTCCCACGTGGGGATTTGAAAATTTTCCTCTCTACAACACTGTATGATTGAATGCAATCTACGACAAATTTTGTAACATAACCCCCTAGTATACTACCCAACCAAAAATAAATTGCTTGAGTAGTTGGGTTACTTACCGAATTTAATTGTTTTACCAGTTTTGGAGTCCAATTCTTTGGTGTTGCAACACTAAACCTTCATGTCTTCTCTACTAACCTTTCTAGTCACTCGATCAGAATTTCTGGGAATTCACCAAAGAAAATTTCATGTTGATCTGTGAACACATACTTTTTCATCCATTTCTCGTCACTCATCTGAGGGTTTGTGTTCCCTTGTCATGTGAAATATCATTCTTTTCATTTCAATCGTTCATTGATTTATTTATTAGTCGACCTCCAAAACATTCCCTTAGTCGCAAATTCTTGGTCCCGACAACATAACCATTTGTTGGTTGCTTCTTGTCTGCGTGGGGGTTATCAGACCCAAGGTTCGGGTTGACCATGGCCAACAAAACCCTCAAGACATTGGCCCTTTCAACATCACCTGATTGCGTAGATGAAGTCTCACCCGAGTTATCTATTGGGGATGCAAGAACCAGGTTTATGCAACAGTAAGGGAAAGGGAGGTTGATGTGTGACTCATTCTTCCTGATCTTAACTTATGTATGTTCTTGATATTTACCTAAACTATCACAACCATACATGAACATTCCAACATAACCAATTCATGGACTAAATTCATTCTGTGAAGTATATCATCATTCATGAATGCATAAAGACAAGTAAGAACATAAGACATAATATCCTTTCTAAACTCCTTCTTTATTCATCTTCTTTCTAACTATTACATTCATGATTCTTCCATAACCTTAATTCTCTTTCATGCACACACTCTCACACTTACATATACAGATCTTTATATCTTTCTCTCTATATCTCTATCTGTGTCCCTCTCTATCCCAATCCCGTTACATATTTATACCCCAAAATCTAGGGTTTTGAGTTCTATTCTTATCTATACCAAAATAACCTATTACAATGCGTGGCATAGCCAAATTCAGTTAACTGGCTATTTTCCTTCTTCTACTTCTTGTTCTTTATACAACTTTTATGTTGTCCTTCTATTTCTAGAAAGTCGCACTATCATCGTTTGCGCTTCTTTTTCTCACTCTCTTGTTTTATCCTTTCGTCTTTGCGCTATCTTTGTCCTTCGCATCCTTATGCACCCTTTCTATCTTATGCGCGAGTCCTTGTTTCTGCACGATTCCTTCCTTATGCGTGATTCCTTCCTTCTGTGTGCTTTCTTCGTACTTAGATTCTTCCCAAAATTATATCCAAAGTTGTCTGTCCAACAACCATGGCATTCAAAACTCATACAGTAGCTCAGAAAAACCTTAAAATAAACATCCAAATCAAAAAGTGGTGCTACCGGTAGCACCATTTTTTCTCACTAGGTCAAAATTACAACTTTTTTCAAGCACAGACTTAAAAAATCAAATAGTTGCTCAAAAAAACCTTAAAATCAACACCTAAATAAAAAAGTGACCCTACCTAAAGCAAAATGTTTTTTTCTAAATGTTAAAATTATAGCTAATTATGACCTAATTGAAATTGTGGCCTTGACAACAAATCCTTATGAAAATAAAAAACCCAAAATTGGTTCCTAAACGGTCACTTGAAAATTTATTTACTATTTTTTTTTAATTTACATTAAAAAATAAATAAAGGGAAAGAAGAAAAACTTCACATTTTT
>ML780437.1:1100702-1143631 GCA_009831015.1 Picea engelmannii | reverse complement strand
TATATATAAATTTAATTTGTAATTAACTTCAATCCAAATTGAATATATGGTGGAGAGAGAACTTTTATAGAAATGTTGGTGAATGATATTGTAATATCCCCTTCTCATTGACACAAGAGCTCAGGGAAATAGTAGTCTAGCTACCCCTCTAGACTATAGTCCAAGATAAGCAAGGGGAAGGAAATCATGTGGTTTTTGTCACTTGAAAGATCTAAAGTTTTATTATTAAAGTGACTTTGGTAAAAGACTAAGGAAAGATTAAAATTAAAACCCTTAGCAAGTGGAAAAAACAAATCAATGGAAAATTATAAAGGAGGTATAAAATAAGGAGAAGGGCACACCTCTTATCATTCTATTCTCATTATTCATTTTTTCACTTTGCACTCTTCAGCTAGACTCTTACGTTTTGAGGGTTTTGAGTAAACAAACCCTAGTAACCAGCAAGGAGGTGAAAGATTCCTCTGTTCCTGGTTCAATCTTGGCCAAGGAGGTGAAAGATCCCTCCCTCACCATTCTAATCCAGTCACAAGCATTCAACAAATAACACTTGGATTTGGTGCATAGATCTGAAGGATTTTCAGCAGTAGGACGCATCCTTGGAAGAGAAAGGGTTCGATCTACTTGGAGGAGTCTAGATCTATAGTTTTATGCAATTAGGGGTTCATCCCTAGGGTCATAGCGTCCTTTTGCAGCATTGATACCAAGGGTATCCCTTTTGGATTATTTTATTTGGCTCAGGAGGAATTTCTGAAGGAGGGCGCAACTCCCATTGAGGATACTCATAGATCTGAGGGAAAAATTGAGGGGTTTTACTCTAACTTGATTCATTCCTACTCTAGAGCCCCTGGTCTATAGTTTGAGGGTATTTTGACATCATTTGGAGGCGATTTACTAGGAGGACGAAATATTGAGCATTTCCAGCCAGTCAAGTCCATACCAGTTCCAGTTCCAGCATTCCAGGGCCGTACTATCTCCAGATCTGATCATCCATGTCGTACCAGTAGGGATCTAAAGGAATCTATTCAATAAGGGAAATAAATTAATCTTAGTATCAACTATATTCAGAGGAGGAAGACCTAGGGTCTCTATATCTCCTATATTGTACCAGATCTGTAGATCTATGTATGAAGATCACTTACTCTATATAAATAAAGGTCATATCTTAAGCGTGTTGTCTCTGTTTATGTGTTTACTTCATTATCATGTGTTCCATACTTGTTATGATGTCTTATATGCAATAAACTTAGTAAAAATACTCCAGCACATCCTTCTGTAGTAGCAATCTGCAAAACAAAACACAAAACATCAGATAGAAACCCTAGTTCTTGGCCGAAAATTGGTTGGGAACTTTACAGTGGTATCAGATCGAATCTCCTTCCCCAACCTGTGAAAAGTGACAAGATGACCATAACAATAGGTTGTGGGGGGCAGCCCGTGACAGGTAATCCAAAAGAGGAAGAGCAAGAAGGCATCTTGGGAGAGACACATGAGACAGAAAATGCTACATATGAAGAAACTGAACTTCTGGCAGATAAAGTAGCCCATACAATGAAAGAGATACTTCAGAGAAATCAAGAAAGAATGTAGCATACTCTGGTTGAAATGCAAAACCACTTATCATTGGGACAATCTGAGCTCCACTTATCTCTTACCAATTTTCAAAGGGGACAAGATAGAATGATAACAGTGTTGGAAGAATTGAGTAAACATCAGGGAATCCTTTCTCAATTTTTGATGGAGCAGAGGCATGGCAAAGACCCACCCTTATATGGGGGAAATCATGAAGTTGGTGGATCTCGTGGAGGCCATGGGAATCATGAAGAATATATACACAAAGGTCAAATGGAGTAGCATCGCTCCAATGAGGGAGAGCCAGTTATTTCCCATACACTCAACAAAACCACACCTAGGCCCTACATGCCTACCTTCCTCAACACATAAAGAAGGGAAGCTAATGCATCGAATTCTGAAATCTTGGGAGAAGAATAGGAAACAACAGAGAAGGAATACAACACTATGAGCACCTAATTTAGGAGGCAGGTCTCTATGGGAGAGTACTTCCACTTGAATATGAAAAGAATATCCAAGGAGCGTTATAGAGGTATAAATGAACTAGGCTAAAAAGATGGGAAAATGGAGCCACCCACCTTTGATAAATCAGATCATCTTCCAATTACAATGTGGGTACAAAAGATGGATGCATACCTCCAATTGAATCCTATGGAGGAAAGGGAAGTTATCAAATTTGCAACTATGTACCTGATGGGAAAGGCACATGAATGGTGGTTTCATGGAATAACCACCTTGAGTCATGGGCGCATCATCTCTTACCAAGAATTCACTCAAAGGCTTAATGACAGGTTTGACAAGGGAGACCTAGATTGTCATTTCAAGGAGCTTACACAGCTTAAACAGACAAGTTCGGTTGAGGCCTTTATTGAATATTTTCAAAGAGTATCAATGATGGTTCTGGATGTGGAAGAAACAAGGTTACGTATGTTTTTCATAGAAGGGATGACAGAACCAGTGAAAGGATGGGTTAAGGCCTTCAAGCCCATAACCTTACAGGATGCCATTGAATGCACCATGGATTTAGTAGGGGCAGCCAACAAAAATAGGTTCACACCTAAACCACCCATGGTTCAGAGAGGTCATGACACTAGACCAATGTACAGAGGAAAAGGGAAATTGGATGAAGCTACAAGAAGAGATCTAAGGAGCAAGCAACTATGTTACACTTGCAGGGACCCATGGAAACCAGGACATAGATGTTTAGGCAAGGGGAGAATACATTATGTTGAGGTAGTCTATGACAGTGAGGAGGAGGCAAATGATGAAGATGATGGGGCTATCCATACTATGCAGGCAACCCTCGGAGAGGAAGAGGAAGTAATACTGGATCATGAAACACCAAATAAGGGCCATAAAAAGATCACCATTGCTTGGGGTACCAAAATTCAACACCTTTAGAATAAAAGGAGTAGTTCAAAGGCAATAGGAAACTGTGTTGATAGATGGAGGATCCTCCCACAACTTTATTGATATAGCCATGGTAGAGAGGAGACATCTTCCCATGGTGGAATTTGAAGGATTCTTGGTTGAAGTAGCAGGGGGTCGTACCATAGCTTGTGACAGGTACATTCCACAAATGAACTTGACTCTAGGCCGATACACCTTAACATCTATGTGGTAAACATTCATGACACCAATTTCATCTTAGGAGTGCAGTGGCTCAGCACTTTGGGGCCTATCACAACCAACTATAAAACAATGGATATGTCCTTTAACATAGATGAAGGGAAGAGAGTTATGCTTAAAGGAATGACAGGGGATTCTCTTAGAATCGTGACAGTGAAAAATATGCATGCCATATTCAGGCGAGAGGAGATGGCCTACACAGTTGAATGCTTTATTTTATATACTAAAGAAGAACCCCACAAACCATACACTTCATATATGCAAAAACATCTCCACAAAAACAAAAGAGTCTTTGATCCTATTCCCCCAGGACAACCACCAAATAGAGAATTTGAGTACATCATAGAGTTGGAAGAAGGATCCAAACCGATCATTACTACACCTTATAGGCACCCCAATAAGAATAAAGATGAGATAAAGAGTGAAATCAAGGAACTGTTGGCTATGGGACATATTAGACCGAGATCAAGTCCATTCGCATCATCAGTTGTGTTGGTTAAGAAAAAGGATGGAAAAATGTGCATGTGCATTGACTACAGAGCATTGAATAAGAAGACTATTAAGAACATGTATCCTATTCCCCAGATTGATCAACTGTTGGATGAACTTCATGGTGCAGTCTACTTTACTAAGATAGATCTATGGTCAGGCTATCATCATATCAAAATGAGAGAACAATATGTACATGAAACTGCATTCAGATGTCACTTCGGCCACTATGAGTTTCTTGTGATGCCCTTCGGCCTTACCAACGCCCCTGCCACTTTCCAGTCATGTATGAACCATGTGTTCAACAAGAAATTGAGAAAATATTTGCTTGTCTTCTTTGATGACTTACTGATCTATAACAGGACATGGGAGGATCACTTACGACATGTAGATGAAATTTTGGGTATCATGAAGGAGCAATCTTTATATGCTAAAGAGTCGAAGTGTGAGATTGGCATGACCGAGTTTTTGTGCTTAGGAAATATTATTGGGGAAAAGGGAGTACAACTCCATCAAGAAAAAATACAAGCTATCATCAATTAGCCTACCCCAAGGACACTTATAGAACTCAAAGGGTTCCTTGGAATTTGCGGCTATTATAGGAAGTTCGTCAAGGGCTTCTCCCAAATTTGTGTTCCTTTGATAGACTTAACCAAAAAGGGATCTTTCATTTGGAGTGAAGAAGCATAGGTCACGTTTGAAAAAATGAAGAAGGTCATGAGTACTTTCCCGGTACTTTCCCTACCTGATTTCTCTCAACCTTTCATATTAGAATGTGATGCATCGGGTGCAGGAGTAGGAGATGTACTTATGCAAAATAGGCATCATATTGCCTATGAGAGTCGTAAGTTGAGAGGCCCTGAGTTTATCTATACAATTTATGGCAAGGAGATGTTGTCCATAATGCATGTCATGTCCAAATTCCGACAGTACTTAGTTGGGGAATTTTTTTTAGTAAGAACTGATCATAACAACCCCAAGTACTTTTTATCCCAGAAGGACTTGAATGAGAGACATCAAAAGTGGGTAAGAAAGATTCAAGATTAAAATTTTGATATTGAGTACATCAAGGGAAAGAATAATGTAGTTGCAGATGCACTATCCAGAAGACCTTCGGCTTATTCTATGACAGAAATATCAGTGGATTGGAAACTGCAGTTGTTGGTAGAATACTCAAAGAACATGCTTGCATGTGAGTTGATGGATGGAAAACTATAGGATGATAGGTACAAGGTCGTAAATGACATAATTTATTACAAAGGCAAGATTTATTTGGTACCTGGATCTACATTCAAAGTAAAAGTGCTCCAAGCCTTCCATGATGCTTGAATAGCGGACCATCAAGGGTTCCTTAAGACATACAGACAGGTAAGAGAAAGGTTCTCTTGGAAAGGACTCAAAGGATATGTTTTGCACCACGTCAGGGAATAAAGATGAACACTCTCATCCAACAGGACTCTTACAACCTCTTCCAATACCATAGAACAAATGGGAAAGTATCTCAATGGACTTCATCACAGCTCTTCCCAAAACGCAATGTAAGGACTGCATATTTGTAGTGGTGGATCGGTTAACCAAATTCAGTCATTTCTTTGTCATCACCATGGACTACAACACATCACAGGTAGATGAATTGTTCTTCAAAGAGATCTTTAGGATGTATGGCATACCTAAGAACATTGTTAGTGACAAGGACAACAAATTCATGAGTATCTTTTGGCAAGAGATTTTTAGGCTGGTGGGCACTGAATTGATTCCTAGCACTAGATACCATCCCCAAACTGATGGACAAACTGAAATTGTCAACAAATGGATAGAGGGTTACCTCATAAATTATGTAGCAGGACAACTGATTCGGATTTAGGAGCTGAACAAACTAATTAACAGACTGAATACAATAAACATAGAGATAGGAATAACAACACAAATATCCAATGAACAATATCTTCTATTAAATAATGAAATAGGTTGAAACTGTAAAAATGCAGAACTGAAAATTGCTTGAATGGTGGTATCTATATTTGATGAGAGATGTGGCTACTATGCACATCCGTCTGAGGAGAATGGATTACAATGAGGCTCCATAGTCCTTTTTGATATTACTCATGAATGCCAAAACCCTAGACATCCAAAAACCTAACCCTAGAAGGTGAAACACCAAAAGTTATGTGGGCCCTATAGGTAAGTTGGTGTAATTTGGTACCTCAACTTCCCAGGGCTGTAAATTTTGCATACGACCTTCATTTTAGGCACGTGATAGCCTGTTGGAAAGGTTTTTAAGAGAAATACACATTCTGTCATTAGACTCTGACTCTGTCTACAGTGTGACTGTGGCGAGTCAAAAAAACAATGTTTAGGGGCCCAAAACAACCCTGGAAGTACATCAAGATGTGATGACATGAAAACATACAAAATAAGCCAATTGGATTAGGCCAGAGGCCACCCGTATCCACCTGTAGAATGTGTGAGGCTTCAGACAGCCCCAGAAGTGTAGAACTCACAATTATAAAGCAGTACAAAAAGATGTGTTGAATAAAAAACAGACACGAGGAGCTAGTTGGAATAGGTGGGTGCCCACCAATATCCACCTGGATCAATCCTCCCCCCTTAAGAAGCAATGGTCTCCATTTTTTTGAGTTCCCCTATCAGGTGAGGAAAATTTTGTTGGATATGGCCCCGGGTGAGCCACTTGCCTTGGTGTAGGAGTTGCCCTACCTCGACAACCCGATAAAGCTAAATCTGTTGCTAGCGAGTGCCCTTGACCTGTGTGTCCACTATCTGATCGGTGGTTGCTTGTTCCATGTAGTCAGGGTTGAGCTGTGTTGGTGTTAGTTGTTCGGTGATCTCAGAGGTGTCCAATAAGGGTGGAAAATATGGCCGAAGGGAGTCCACATTGAATATTGGATGCCAACCAAGGAAGGGTGGAGTGTTGAGCTCAAAATCATTGCTACCCACAACCTTGGTGATAGTGTAAGGCCCATAACGAAGTGGGCAAAGCTTTCGATGGGGCCTTGTGAGATGCTCCTTCTGCAAATGTAACCAGACTTTGTCGCCAACCTGAAACTGGTGTGGTACCCTGTGTTTATCATGGTGTTTCTTGTACTTAGCATTGGATTTCTACAAAATCTCCTGGGCCTGTTGGCAGATGTGCTAAATCCGCTCAATGAATCTGGTGGTTTTTTCGATCACAGATTGATCAGGTGAAGATTCTGTCTATGCGGTGGCAAGAGGAAGTGAAAAATCAATGAGTCCCAAGGGTTGGAATCCCAAACCCACCTGAAATGGGCTATGGCCAGTGGAACTATGGAGAGCCATGTTGTAATTGTGTTGGACATATGGGAGACTCTCATCCCATGTACGGGGATGCTTAGAATTGTACATGCGCGGGATGTGCACAATCATCCAATTGACGACCTCGGTTTGGCCATCGGTTTGGGGGTGGAAAGAAGTGGATTTTGTGAGCTTGGTGTCCAACAGAGAACAAAGACTCAACCAAAAGGTGTTGAGGAACCTTCTATCTCGGTCAGAGATGATGGTATGTGGTATCCCAAAGTGAACCCAAACTCGTTCGAACAAGAGCTCGGCAATATTTGTCGTTGTGACATTCTTCTTATAGGCTGTGAGGATGGTCATCTTCTAAAACTGATCAATGACCACAAATACACAGTCATTTCCGTGCTTGGTGGACGGAAAACCAGACATGTAATCCATGGACATGGATTCCCATGACTTCTCGGGAATAGGAAGAGGGGTGTATAAGCCTTGCTTCTTGATGGTTGGCTTGGAAATGGTGCAGGCAGTGCAAGATCTGATATACTTACTGATGTCCTCTAGAAGTTTCGACCAATAAAAATGTTTCTGAAGAACGACCACAGTTTTCTCTAAACCAAAATGTCCTGCCACCCGACTATAGTGGGCTTCCCAAATCAGCTTTGCACGCTCGCTTGTAGGAACACAGAGATGGCCTAGGTGGCATAAGAGTCCGTCCTGAATGTGAAAATCAGTGACAGTGGCGCCTGTACCCAAGAGTTGATATGTGGTGGTGAAGTTCAGATCTTGCTAGTAAAGTTGGGGCCACTCCAATGTTTCATGTCCACAAGAATGGAGCACAGTGGTGAGTGCAGTCACAGGAGGTCGACTGAGGCAGTCAGCGACACGATTGGAGATACTTGTCTTATACTTGATGTTGAGATGGAACTGCTACAGGTAGGTTGACCATTTCTAATGGCGGTCATTCTACAATTTCCCTTGTGTCTGTATGAACCGTAGAGGCTTTTGATCAATGTGTATGATCGTCTCTTTCCCCAAAATGTAATGTTTCCATTGATGACAATTTTGTACAATGGAATACATTTCTTTGTCATGGGTGGGGTACTTCCAGATAGTATCTGAGAGTGTCTCACTATGGCATGCCACCGGATGCCCATGTTGAGTGAGAATTGCGCCCACAACATAGTCTGATGCATCAGTCTCAATCTCGAATGGTTGTTGCAGATCGAGAAAGGAGAGTATTGGAGCTGAGCACAAACAATGTTTTAGATCTTTTTATGCTCATTTATACTCCTTCCTCCACACGAACTTGGCCCTACCACTGCCCTTGGTCACCTGGTTGAGGGCCCATGCAATATGGGAGAATCCCAACATGAACCGTCGGTAAAAAATGGCTAGTCCCAAGAAGCTCTGAAGCTCGGTCAGTGTGGTCGGGGCTGGCCAGTCATGGATGACTTAGATCTTAGCTGGATCAACATGTACCCCATGCTCATCAACAATGTAGCCTAGGTATTGGACCCTGTTCATGCTAGAAGAGCATTTTTCCAAGTTGGCATAAAGCTTGTGCTACCGCAGAGTGCTCAAAACCTGTTGAATATGTCGCATGTGCTCCTCCCACGTTCTGTTGAATATGAGGATGTCATCCAAATATACTGCCACAAAGGATTTGGTGAAGAGTCTTAATACATCGTCCATCAACCTCATGAAAGTGGCTAGTGCATTTGTTAATCCAAAGGGCATGACTATTCATTCGTAGAGACATTCTTTAGACTTAAAGGTTGTCTTCTAGACATCAGTTGGTTCGATGGGACCCTGGTGGTAGCCAGACTTTAGGTCAATCTTGCTAAAGAACTTTTCCCCATTGAGTTGGTCAAGAAGGTCATCAATCCTCGGAATGGGATAGTGGTTCCTGAATGTGATTTTGTTTAAGGCTTTGTAATCAATGCAGAGTCGCCAAGTCCCGTCCTTCTTCTGCACTAGTACAATCGGGCTTCGCAAGGGGAGGATTTGGGTCTGATGTGCCCCTTTTGAAGAAGCTCTTGGATCTGACGCTTGATTTCGTCATTCTCCATCAGCAAGTGCCAATAGACTGGTCCATTGGGTATAGGTGCACTGGGGGTCATATCAATTGGATGCTTGACTTGGCAATGTGTCGGTACCCCTATAGGTGAGACGAAGATGTCTCTGTATTCTTCCACGATCTCGTCCACTTTCTTTTGCTGCAAAGAGAGGCGTTATGTAGAGGCCACGAATGTGGCAATGACCTTCTACTGACTATGAGCACAGATCACAAAGAAGACGAATTTCATGGTCTGTGAAATGACCTCACTGCATTTCTTAGCAAATATTAAAGAAATAGCAGTAGGCGGTGCCACCTCTGGGATCCTGTACAATTGTCTACCCAAAGTAATAATAACACTGCAGGGTCTAGACTAATACATAGCATGATGCTTCCACAAATATGGTTGTCCTAAAATAACATCACAAACTTCAAGGGGAGTAATATCACACAATACCTCATCTTTGAAAGGCTTGATGTCGTAGGGCAGACAACACTGTTGGCTGACACGAAGATCTCTCCCTTGACGAAGCCAGTCGATGGTGTAGGGTTGCAGGTGTGGTGTCATTGGTAGGTTCATTCGCTTGATGACCTCTCCTGAAATCAAGTTCTTCTGACTATCGGTGTCGACAATGAAATCAATTGGAGCCCCCTTGACCCACATCTGCGAGTGAAAGAGGCGTTCCCCTTCCTCTGGTTCTTCTAGTTTGCTTGGCCAGACTTTGGTGGTAGCAACTGTGGCACTGGGTTCAACATCGATAATCCACTTCCCTCCTTTAGGATTTGACTCGGAATTAGAATTGATCTCTGATTCGGAAGCCTTCATCTCAGCCATGAGGGACTTCTTGGAGTGACATTTGCCGGTGTTGTGCCAAGGACTTTTATGGTACTCACACCATTTTCCCGTGTCCTTCTTTGTCTTCTCATTGCCCTTCTTGTGTTGTGGCTTGGACGAATTGTATTGAGGGTGGACATCTTGAATTGGTCCCTTTCTGTGTGGGTTGGGGTTGCCTTTTCCCTGCTTCGGTTGTGAAGGGTTTGCAGATCCAAACTCTCGTCGTTTCTGCTTAAATTTCTGCTCGATCTTGACAGCGTATCTATAAGCCATGCCCAATGAGGCGATGTCCAGGAACTCCATTTCTGTTTGAATGTATCTATGCAAACAACCACAGTATTTGAGGACCAAATGACGCTCAAAATATTTGATACCCAATTTGGTGCGTAGGATATGGAAAATATTGGTGAAGTCTGGTACTGTTTGGTCCCTTTCTTGACGTAGGGTGGTCCATCTGGTGTATTGATCCTCATAGATTCCAACAGGGTAGTATTGTTCTTTAATGGTGTCCCGGAAGGAATCCCATGTAGGGGACACCACAAAAATTGCAGATTCCTCCACGACCCTTTGCTCAGAGTAAGTATCCCACTAATCTTTTACATGGGGAACGACCTTGAGGAGTGCAAAAGTGATATTTTCCCTATCAGAAAAATTGTGGACCGAAAAATATACTTCGAGTAGATTCAACCATTTATCTACAACATCTGCATCTATCAGTCCTTCAAATAATGGAATATCAAATTTTACATGTACCTTGAAGGGGGTTGCATGGCCGCTTGATCAAGATGATTCTCCCATGGGAAACCGTCGAAGGATCTATGCGAAGTTGTCTATCATTTCGTTCCTTTGTTGCATGAGGTATTCCTCGAGAAAAATTTTAATAGGATCTCCTGCTCCATCATCTTTCTTTTCATCTCCCATGGGTTGTTGTCGGGCTCGGCGCGACTGATCTGGTAATGGCTCAATTGGTTCGAGTCCCAACTTATTGTACCCAGACCTTGTTGGGGACATGCACGAAGAAAAATAAATGAAGAGCAGACCACTCTATACCATTGATCCAGATTTAGGAGTAGAATGAACTGATTAATAGACTGAATAAAATAAACACAAAGATAGGAAGAATAACACAAATATTCAGTGAACAATATCTTCTATTAAATAATGAAATAGGTTGAAACTATAAAATTGCAGAACTAAAACTTGCTCGAATGGTGGTAGTTATCTCTGAGGAGAGATGTGGCTGCTACGCACATTCATCTGAGAAGAATGGATTACAATGATGCTCCATATGCCTTTTTGATATTACTCATGAATTCCAAAACCCTAGACATCCAAAAACCTAACCCTAGAAGGTGAAATGCCAAAATTTATGTGGGCCCTATAGATAAGTTGGTGTAATTTGGTACCTCAACTTCCTAGGGTCATAAATTTTGCATGCGACCTTCATTTTAGGCGCGTGATAGCTCGTTGGAAAGGTTTTTCAGAGAACTACGCATTCTTCCATTAGACTCTGACTCTGTCTACACTCTGACTATGGCGAGTCAAAAAAACAATGTTTAGGGGCCCAAAACAGCCCTGGAAGTACAACAAGATGTGCTGACATGAAGACATACAAAATAAGCCAGTTGGATTAGGTGAGAGGCCACCCGTATCCACTTGGAGAATGTGTGAGGCTTCAGACAACCCCAGAAGTGTAGAACTCACAATTATAAAGCAATACAAAAAGACGTGTTGAATAAAAAAACATACACAAGGAGCTAGTTGGAATGGGTGGGTGGCCACCAATATCCACCTAGATCAACAACAAAAAGCTTGGGTCAAATGGTTTTACTTAGGGGAATACTATTACAATACCACCTACCACATGTCCATTGGCATGTCCCCCTTCAAAGCTTTATACAATTATGATCCTCTTACTTTTGAAGAGATTGTATTTGGAGAAAGAAAGGCTCCTATGGCCAAGGAGTGGATCCAGGTTAACCAGGACATCATCAGAGAAATCAAGGACAATATCCATAGAGCACAGAACCAACAGAAATTATATGCAGACAGGAAAAGGGTGGAGTGCACCTTTGAGGTAGGGGATCTAGTATACTTGCGTCTGTATCCATATAGACAAGCATCTATAAAGAAGAGTGGTGCTGAGAAATTATAACCCCGCTTCTATGGTCCATATGAAGTACAAAGAAGAATTGGAGAAGTAGAATATGAGTTGAAATTGCCGCAGGGAGTAAGATCCACTTTCCATGTGTCTTGTTTGAAAAAATCATTAGGCCAACATATATTAGTCAATGAGACATTTCCACCCATGGATGAAGAAGGACAAATCCACCTCATACCAGAAAGGATCTTGGAAACCAGGGTGAAACAACTAAGGAGCAGAGCCATTAACGAGTACTTGGTTAAATGGAAAGATTTTCCCATAGAAGATGCTACTTGGGAAAGAAAAAAAATAATGCAAGAGGATGGTTATGGATTGCTTGAGGACAAACAATTTCCAGTAGGGGAGACTGTAATATCCCCTTCTCATTGACACAAGAACTCAGGGACGTAGTAGTCTAGCTACCCCTCTAGACTATAGACCAAGATAAGCAAGGGGAAGGAAATCATGTGGTTTTTGTCACTAAAAAGATCTAAAGTTTTATTATTAAAGTGACTTTGGTAAAAGACCAAGGAAAGATTAAAATTAAAACCCTTAGAACGTGGAAAAAGTAACTCAATGGAAAATTAGAAAAGGAGGTATAAAAGAAGGAGAAGGGCGCACCTCTTACCATTCTATTCTCATTATTCATTTTTGTACTTTTCACTCTTGAGGTAGATGCTTACGTTTTGAGGGTTTTGAGTAAACAAAGCCTAGAAACCAGCAAGGAGGTGAACGATTCCTCTATTCTTGGTTCAATATTGGCCAAGGAGGTGAAAGATCCCTCCCTCGCCATTCTAATCTAGTCACAGGTATTCAACAAATAACACTTGTAGTTGGTGCACAGATTTGAAGGATTTTCAGCAATAAGGCACATCCTTGGAAGAGAAAGGGTTCGATCTGCTTGGAGGAGTCTAGATCTATAGTTTTATTCCATTGGGGGTTCTTCTCTAGGGTCATAGCATCCTTTTGTAGCATTTATACCAAGGGTATCCCCTTTGGATTATTTTATTTGGCTCAGGAGGAATTTCTGAAGGAGGGTGCAACTCCCATTGAGGATACTCATAGATCTGAGGGAAAACTTGAGGGGTTTTACTCTAACTTGCTTCATTCCTACTCTAGAGCCCCTGATCTACAGTTTGAGGGTATTTTGACATCATTTGGAGGCCATTTACTAAGAGGCCGAAATATTGAGCATTTCCAGCTAGTCAAGGTCGTACCAGTTCCATATCCAGCATTCCAGGGTCGTACTATCTCCAGATCTGATCATCCAAGCCATACGAGCAGGGATATAAAGGAATCTATTCAAGAAGGGAAAGAAATTAATCTTATTATCAACTATATTTAGAGGAGGAAGACCTAGGGTCTCTATATCTCCTATATTGTACCAGATCTGTAGATCTATGTATGAAGATCACTTACTCTATCTAAATAAAGGTCAGATATGAAGCTTGTTGTCTCTGTTTATGTGTTTACTTCATTATCATGTGTTCCATACTTGTTTTGAGGTCTTCTATGCAATAAACTCAATAAAAATACTCCAGCGCATCCTTTTGTAGTAGCAATTTTCAAAACAAAACACAAAACATTGACATATAGAAACCCTAGTTCTTGGTCGGAAATTGGCTGGAAACTTTACAGATATTAAAAGTTAAAATAGAAAGCAATATTTTTCCATAAATATTCAATATTTTTTTAAGTGAAGTAACGTGTTTAACTTTCTTATTAAAGACTGATCATTATGCACAATGCAAGCAAGTTAATTTCATAGATAAGATGTTGATTGAGTGCACTAAAAATTAAAAAGAAGACGGTCAATGAGATAAGTAACTTTAGAATATCATATATGATATTTTTGAGCAAAACATGGAAATATAGTAGAAGTGATATGATAAGGACTATGTCTAGAACAAATATGGCTGCACATCCAAGTGAAATTTACAAAACAATATTGAAAATTGTGCCCACTTGAACATTATAGTGACAATGCCTTTGGGTTTACCACCTTTTGTGGGTCTTCACTAAGTTTTCATTATGAAATTATTAGTGCCTTACAACCGTCCTTTGCTTAAATTATCTTCAACATAACATCATCCATTCAATGCAACATTAATCGTTCATTGACATTGATCTGGAACTTACTCCATTGATATAAGAGGATTATGTTATTATCAAGTCAGTTAAGCTTACACACAAACATACCATTCCACTTTATTGATTTGGGAATGTTGGATGGTAGTACCCCATGCAAGCCAAGTGGTTTGAATTTCCTTATCTCAAAATTGAAGTAATATGGATCATTGCTAAATAAGTTGGGGTTTTTTATTCATATATAGGTGTGGATGTTATTTTATATGTAAAATGCTAGTTCTAAATAGTTTGTTAAGTGTTTTTGCTAACAACCAAACATCCTACATATAATTATAAATTGAAACAATGAAGACCAAATCATTCTCCTCAATTTCGATAGAATTATGTATGCAACCATTGCAATCAAGATAATAATAAGTTAATATCTAGAAAAATTTCGTGCTAGTGACACGTAAACAAAATTTTAACAAGAGTTTGACCTAGTTAGCATTAAGTTCCACAAATTTTACCTCACACTATAATCATGCATTACCACCAAGGTTCCATGATGGACAAATCTTCACCAATTTTTGGTGCTTAAGAATAATAGTGAGAATATTTAACTGAGATTATAGTTGAGATCCTTTTATAATTCTTGTATAACTAAAAGCACTCCACTTTTAGTGGATAATTAAGTTCTTTTCTATTATGTAGGGTGTAAGGTGTTTGGCTAGATGGGCGTGGAGACCCTCACTCAAGTCCTCAAGGAGACGTAACTTGGGGTTGCTCCGGCACCCAAGTGTTGCACTAGTTAGGCAAGTGGGTGCCTTGGGCATGCAAACGCTCCAAGGATCTTGCCCAAGTATGAAGCAACCAGGAGATTGGGGCGTGCTGGCATGGGGAGTGCACCATGGTTGGGGGGGTGTCGGTCCCAAGGGGCACAATGATTGACAAGTGCATAGGTTTGTTTGGGCGGCCCAATCCTGGTGGTAGCCAGACTTCAAATCAATCTTAATGAAGTATTTGGCCCCCATGAGTTGATCAAGGAGGTCATCGATTCGGGGAATCGGGTACCGATTTCTGACTGTGATTTTATTCAGAGCCCGATAATCAATGCAAAGTCACCAGGTTCCATCTTTCTTCTGTACCAACACAATTGGGCTCCTACAAGGTGATGAGCTAGGACGGATGTGCCCCTTGTGGAGCAATTCTTGGATCTGTCGCTTGATCTCCTCATTCTCTAACAGAGAGCAGCGATAGACTGGTCCATTGGGCAGCGGTGCGTTGGGGGTCAGATCGATGGGGTGCTTGACCTAGCAGTGCAGAGGTACCCCGGTAGGTGAGGAGAAGATATCCGAGTATTCTTCCACGACCTTATCTACTTGCTTCTGCTATGTGGAGAGGTCGGCCGCAAAGACCCTGGATGTGGCTGTGATTTTTCTCTCATTCTGAGAGCGAATCACGAAGAAGACAAACTTCCTCGTTTGAGGGATGACCTTCCTGCATTGCTTAGCAGAGATCAAGGAAATAGCACTAGGTGGGACAACCTCGGGTATCCTGTACAATTTCCTGTTCAAAGTAATAATAACACTACGAGGCCTAGACTCATATACAACATGATGTTTCCATAAATAAGGTTGGCCTAAAAGAACATCACAAACTTCGAGAGGAGAAACATCACACAATACCTCGTCTTTGAAGGGCTTGATGCCCTACGACAGTCGACACTATTGGCTGACGCGGAGATCGCTTCCTTGGTGGAGCCATCCAATGGTGTAGGGTTGTGGGTGTGGCGTTGTCGGCAGGGCCAGCCGCTTGACGACCTCTGCTGAGATGAGGTTCTTCTAGCTACCACTATCAACGATGAAGTGTAGTGGGGTGCCTTTTACCCACATCTGTGAATGGAAGAGGCACTCTCCTTCTTCTGTCTCGTCTGGTTCACCATGCTGGAGCTTGGTGGTAGCAACGGTGGCAATGGGTTCCGCGTCGATGATCCGTCTTCCCCTTTTTGGTTTTGAGTCAAAACCCACATCTGATTCAGAGGCTTTCACTTCGGCCACCAGCGTCTGCTTTGAGCGGCAGTCAGCAGTGTTATGCCAAGGGCTCTTATGGAAGTCGCACCACTTCCCGGTATATTTCTTTGTCTTTCCGGTGTCCTTCTTTGCTTTCGGCTTGGACTGGTTGTCCTGATACTGTCCATCTTTGCTCTGTCCTTTGTTTTGTGGGTTGGGGCCACCCTTTCCTGGCTTTTGTTGTGAGGGGTTCCCCGACCCAAATTGTCACGTCTTTTGTTTGAGCTTCTGCTCGATTTTGACAGCATATCGGTAGGCCGCGCCCAAGGATGACATGTCCAGAAATTCCATTTCGGTCTAGATGTATCTATGCAGAGCACCACGATACTTGAGCACTAGATGTCTTTTTGAATCTTTGATACCCAGCTTGGTGCGCAAGGTATGGAAGATATTTGTGAAATCTGGCACTACTTGGTCTCTTTCTTGCCGCAGTGTGGTCCATTTGGTATACAAGTCGTCATAACTTCTGACAGGGTAGTATTGTTCCTTAATAGCATCCCTAAAGGATTCCCAGGTGGCCGTGACTATAAATAATGATGGTTCCTCTGTTTCCTTTTGCTCACAGAAAGTTTCCCACCAATCTTTGACATGGAGAACGGCTTTGAGGAGCACAAAAGTAATCTTTTCTCTATTCGAAAAGTTATGGACAAAGAAATACTCTTCTAGTAGATTCAACCACTTGTCTACAACATCTGCATCTATCTGACCTTCAAATATAGGAATATCGAAGTTTATTTGTACCTTGAAGGGGGCGGTGCCTCCGCTCGAAGAAGATGTGTCGCCTGTTGGTAGTCGCCAAAGGATTTGCACGAATTTATCCATCATCTCGTTCCTCTGTTGCGTGAGGGATTCCTCAATCAACAGTTTGAAAGGATCTCATGTCCCATCATCTTTCTTTTCTCCTTCCATGAGAGGTCGCTTAGGTGTGCGAGAGCTTTTGTCCTCAAGAGAAACAAGCTCGAGACCCAAATCTTTGTACTTCGACCTCGTTGGGGACATGCATTAAGACGACAAGGAGCAGACCGCTCTGATACCACTGATCCAGATTTTATGAGCAGAATGAAATGACTACAGATTATTACCAGATGCTTAACACATAATAACAGAGATACAGTAAAACTGGTTTTCTATTCAATAAGGAAATAAGCTGAAACTGTAAAATGCAGCGGAAAACAAACTTGTTGGAATGGGGGCGGCTTATCTCTAAGAAGAGATGTGACGGATGCGCTCATTCGCAAGAAGATGATTACAATGAGGCTCTCAAGGCCTTTTTACAATAAACAGAAGTTTCAAAAACCCTAAACATCCAAAAACCTAACCCTAGGAGATGAAGCACCAAAAGTCATGTGGGCCCCGTTTGGGTAAGTCAGTACATCAACTTCTCGGGGTCGTAACTTTTGCATACGATCTCTGTTTTAGGTGTATGATAGCCCGTTGGAAAGATCTATCCGAGGACTACAACAGTTGCACAATTGCAACATACCCCAAAAAACGTCGTTTAGGGCCTCAAAACGGCTCTGAAAGTTTAGGACCCGAAAAATTGCTAAAAATAGTAAATTATCAAAATTGCTAGAAAGTTGTTTTGAGCCAGTTGGGAAAGGTGGGTGGCCACCGATATCCACCTGGATCATGACAAGTCTGAAGTTGAGGGAATGTATGAGGTGCACCTTAGAAGGTTGCAGAGACGGTTACGACATAGAGTCTTGTTGTGACAAATCTGTATATGAGTGTCTTTGTGAGGTGAGGTGATATATGTGACTCTGCCCGGTTGTAAACCGGGCCGGTAGTGCTCATATTGTAATTGTTTCACAATAACAAAGACTTCATTGGGTGTTAGGCACGGTCTGTGTTTCTCGCACTATATCAACGTGTCTCTTATTTGTTCTGCAAGTGTTGTCTTTGTTTCATGGATGTGTGCTTATATATGACTAAGTGTTAAGTTGTTAACAATTGTCTAAGTATACAAGAGTTGCACTAGAGTAGGAGTGTAACTCACCTGTAGCTGAGAACAAAGTATAGATATGCTCTAGGTGAAGAGGCATCCTCCGAACGAAGTATCCTTAGTGTTTCCAAGCAACCAAGTGAGAAACGTCGTGGTGCCACACACCCTCAAGAGGTGCGCAATCAGAAAATACAACTAGACACACTGTGGGGACGTGACATAGATCTTGATTGACGATTCTTCTTGGAGTCCTGATACACAAAGTGTCTGTAATATACTTAGGATATATTATCACCAATGTTATAATGTTATAAACAATTATTATGTGATAATAACCATAAATTCTAATGTAGATTTATGTTGTAATAATGTCAGGTCATTCATTTTACCAAAATATATCACTTATCACCCCCAACATGTATTTATATCATTCCATATCAATATTCATATTAATAAATATTTATTTATTTTAATTGGTTTTTATGGGGTATCTCTTTGACGAATGAGCCGTTAAAGCTCGCTTCAATGTTCCCACTGTATAACCTTCGATTCTTTTGTAAATTGCAATGTATGCTAATAATAAATGTGTGTAGTAGGATCTCTTAAGAAATATTTATGACATGAAGTATTTAGAAGGTGCCAGAAATTCTGAAACTTTTTTAATAAGAAATGGTGAGTCGTCATTTTAGTTTTTTTTTTTTTTTTAAGCAAACACTTTCTATGCTACTCTCTTATCTTAATGCATAAACGGAAAGCCTTGGTTGAAAATAAAAGACTTCTTACCTTTTATATTTTTTTTAAGAAGAAATGCATAAAGGGAAAGCCTTGTTGAGAATAAAAGACTTCTTACCACTTATATTTTTGAAGAAGAAATGCATAAAGGGAAAGCCTTGGTTGAGAATAAAAGACTTCTTACCTCTTATATTTTAGAAGAAGTGCCAATTTTATGAGAACATTTTACTTTTGAACTAGAGATTGAGTGCTTTGAGTAAAGTTGAAAGAAATATAAAAACCAACCAACCCAAATCAACTAATTTTGAATAAAGTTAAGAACATGATTATTCTATTGATAAAACTCTACATGTAGGTCCCTAAAACTTGGTGGAAAGATTGCAATTGAGAAAAGACAAAAGTTTCCATTAAATATTAAATATAAACATGTTAGATGGCTATCCTAGAAGCCCAACCCATCTTGAATGGTCATTTGATTAAATTATCTAGACATAAATCAAAATATCAGTCTTTAGGCTGTGCAAGAGATGGAAGTCTTGGGCTTTGCATGAATATCAGATGCAACTCTTTAGGCTTTGCAAGAGATGGAAGTCTTGGTAAAATATAAGGAATTTTATTTCCCTTTGTCCTTGCTCTTGGCTTTGGGGTGATTTGGTTATAAGAAATAAATTCACTGGCCTAAATATTCTCCAATTTTTTTTAGAATTAAACCTAATAAAACATTTATTTTAGTTTTTTCTCTTTACTAAATCTATTTAAAATTGAGTATGTACTTTCTCTGGTCAATTCCTTGTCACCTCCATTATTTAAAAAACATCTATCTTGATTGATAAACTTGGAGTTTAAACCAATTATTCTTTTCCAATATTTATTATTTTAATTATTATCATTAAATAAATAACTTATTTTTTATTTATAAATATTATTTTCTTAATATATAAAAAATTAACTTTGCATAACATTTCTACATTAAAAAAAAAGGCCACTCGATCTTATAGTCGCCATAAAATCTTCACCGGGACCCTACATATCACAATGTATAAAGACGACTGCAATTTCCACATGCGCTTTGGCAAACTTTACAGAGAATCTCATAATAATGTCCTTACCACATTCATATTTGGGAATCTTTACTCCATATATATTTATATATTTATTTTAAATGAAGATTAACATATTTCCCACCTATTTGAAGTTTTCCAGGATATTGGGAGACATTTAGCGGGTAAGAAGTTGGAACTTAACCATGTTTATATATGTTCAATTTTCAGATATTTTTTTTATTATTATCTTATTTATAAATTTGATTATTATTGAAATTGATTTAGTTTGTTTAACTAGATGAGATGGTGATGTTCTTTTAAGATAGGAAAATTTATCACAATTTATTTTTTAACTAGTAAAATAATTATCATTATTTATTATTTTTATTAAAATTAACAATATTATTATTTTATTGTAATTAATATTTTATTAAATAAAATGATATATTTAATTTATAAAGTTGATTTTTTTTAGATGGTTTAATGGAGGACAAAACTTTCCATCCAACCAATTAAGCTACAACCACTTTGACATTATTAAGTTGATTTATTATTGAAATTCACTAATTAAAAGTTAATATAATATTAACTATATTTATTAAAAAGAATAATTATAGTAAATTGAAACATTTTTTTTTTATTAAAATCAATAAATTGTTATTTTATTGTAATTAATATCTTATTAAATAAAATGGTATATTTAATTTTATTTATTGTATTTTAATTTATAAAGTTGATTTATTATTGAGATTTGTAAGGTCTTCTACTAGATGGATGTGGAGACCTTCACCAAAGTCCTTGAGGAGACATAATTTAGGGTTGCTCTGACACCCAAGTTGGGCAAGTGGACGCCTTGGGAATGCGAATGCACCAAGGAGCTTGCCTAAGTATGAAGCGACCAAGAGATTGGGGTGCGTTGACAAGAGGGGAACACCAAGGTTGGGTGCGTCGGTCCCAAGGGGCACGACAATTAGCGAGCACATGGGTTCATTTGGGAGACCGGGTTCGTGAAGGGGCACGACGATTTGTTTGGACACATGGGTCCACAAAGGGGTGCATCACCCCCAAAGGACCACGATGGTGATCTTTGGAGTCCCTATAAGAGAACAAGGACACACAACCAATGAAGGTCGATTTGGAAGACAAGGAGAGCAAGAAGAGCTCTATGGTTATGCGACAGACGAAGAGAGGCGAACTCCCTCAAGGAGTCAAGTCACTCCACTTGGGAGGACTTGTGTTGCCTTAAAGAGGATTCAGTGGATATAATTGGGCAAGCTTCTCCTAGGTTGGTTTTGGAGAAGTTTGGAAACGTAAGTTTGTTAGAGGCATGTATGAGGAAAAACTAAAACTTGTGAAGTCTGCGGAAACAAAGAGACAACAAGTCTACGGTTGAGGGCACATCTGAGGTGCATCGTAGGTGGTTGCATAGATGGTTGCTATAGAGACTCTTGGTGTGACAAATCCGTTCACGAGTGTCTTGGCGAGGTGAGACAGGTCATTTGACTCTACCAAAGCTGTAAATCGAGCCGATAGTGCTCATGTTGTAACTATTTCGTAATAACAAATATTTAGCAGGGTGTTAGTCACGGTTTGTGCCGACCGCACTATATCTATGTTTCTCTTGTCCATTTCATTGTTGTTCTCTTGGTTTCTCATGGATGTATACTTAAATATGACTAAGTGTTAAACCGTTAACAAATGTCTAAGTATACAAGACTTGCATTAGAGTAGGAGTGTGACTCGACGGTAGCCTAGAAGAGAGTATGGGTATGCTTTAGGTGAAGAGGCCTAGTCCGGAAAAAGTATCCTTGATGTCAAACAACCAAGTGAAAAACGTTGCGGTGTTACATGCCCTCAAGAGGTGTACAATCCCAAGACACACTACGGGAACATGACAAGATTAACTAATTACTTAATAAATAATATTATATTTTAAAATAAATACAAATATTTAATTATATTTATTAAAAAAAATAATATTATCCTTTTAAAGTTAATATAAATATTTAATTATATTTATTAAAATAAATAATTATAGTCAATTGAAGTAAATTTAGTGATAACATAAAAAAAATTTATATTGAAATGTTCATTGAATGACAATAAAAAGTTAAAAGTTAAATAAAGAGCGACATTCATTTTTCTCATAATCATTGCATTCTTGTTAATGAAGTTATCTATTTAAATTTAGCTTCATTATTCTAATCCATTCAAATAGATAAGCTTGGCCGTGACCTTAAAAATAAATTATTATTATTATTATTATAATATTTTTCCCATAATCATTCCATTCTTCTCAAGTTACTATCATTAACTTTCTTAGTGGAAAAGAAAGGATGGTTGTGTCTCAATGTTGTGATTGAAATATATATATAGAGATGTTGATTGATATTAAAAGTAAAATATGTAATGTTGGGATAGATATTTTTAATTGAGATGTGGAAGGGAGGATGTTAAAAATTATATATATATATATATATATATATATATGATTTGGATTATCTTAAAATGTGTCAAGTTTATAATAGTTTTAGATTTTTCATAAAAGGTATTTAAATTATTTTATTTTTCATAAAGATAAATTTGTATATAAAGTAAAATTTTATTTATTTATTTATTTGGAAATATGATTATCTAGGTTATATGTTATCTTAAAATGAGCTAAAATTCTTAAGAACAAAATTTCATAAGAAAATTTTTCAATACTATGATGAAAACACCACATATCCTAAGTCATATTTCACAATGGGAGTTTTCATTAATAAGGAGAAATATAACATTATGCAAGATTCTCCATCCAAACATCTTATAAGAATTATGGTGATTATATAGCAAAATAAGTTATTGCTATATAAGTTATTGCACATTTTATAAACACCTTGCTCATTTTGCTATATATGATGATTAAAAAATTATATAGCAAAATTTTAATGATGATTATGTTAAAAGATCCAAACCTTATAAGAATAACTTATGATAAATAAAATAAATAAAAACACAAAATAACATAAGAATAATATAATAACTTATGATTCTTCGGATGAGGTGACAACTGGACAGAGACAGAGGACAGATGGCATGGGGCAACAACGGGAGTTAAGAACCCCCGTCACCAGCACTCCACCCATTATTGTAGAATGACCCGCACTCAGCGAAGAGTAATGACAGTGTGCCTCGACAACCTTGCAGGTTTATTGTCCCCCCGCGTAAGCCAGACCAAGCGTACTGTGCTAGGCACCAGGCCTAGGGAAGCCATCACCTCGGCTTTCATGGCTAGCCTATCTGTCAATTCGCGCTGCACTAAGAAGGAAAACGCCTTGGCAAATTCATTCATTTCCCCTCTGCATTTGCTCTTGTTCCTTGGCTCTTTTGGGCAAATTCTCTCTTTTTCCCTCTGCAATTGTGCTTGCTCCCTGGCTCTCTCAGGTTTTCCCCACCAGTGCCTCTGCTCCTGCCCCCCGACTCTCTCAAGCGAATTCTCTCATTTTCCCTCTACAATTGCTCCTGCTCCTCGACTCTATCGGGCTCTCCAGGGCTCTTTCCACCAGTCCCTCCGCCCTCCGCCTTCACTCCACCACAAACCAACCTCTGCAATCCCTCCACCATGCCAAGAGAAAGGGGGAAGTCCAGAAGAGGATCACTATATTACAACGCCCTCTCCAGACGCAATAGAGACACCCCCTCCCAGTTAGCTTTCATCACAATTCACACCTTTGGCCCCAAACATAATAGCTAGGGGTCGTTTGAGCTTCCATCATCACCCCCTCAAATTCCTCCTTTGATCCATGACAACAGCCCGGTTGAAGAGGATACGCCACCTTCAAAAGAGAGCACTCCTCTGCTCAATTATCCTCTTNACCCTCAGGATCAAGTGTTTGGCATAGGTAGTTGCATGGTGGAGGAAGAAATTCCCCCAAGCTGGCAGGTGGAGGAGCATACGACAAGGACAAGGAGGCAGAGCCACCTCTGCTCTCCCCAAATTGACTCTCGGACGAGCACCTCCAAATCATTTTTGAAATTTGGAAAAAACAAGACGACCAACTGCACATTCAACACATCCTCGACCAGAGAATGAATATTCTGTTCGATGCATTGGTGGATGCTCCTGCGCGGACTCGATGCCCAACATGTGGCCAGAAGTTCATCCCGGCCTACAACATCCATGGCAACTCGAGCTCGCCCAAGGAATAACACCTCCAGGTTTTTGTTTGCTCTCCTTCTAGTCTTGTCACCCCTCTAAAGATGGACAAAATCTATGCCTCTCGTCGCAAGCTAAATAGTCATGGCGACCAATTTCTAATCATTTTGTTCATTTAATGGAAGCCTCCTGAAAAACACAAAATTTTTGAATAAATATTAATAACACAATGATAATTTATGATCGATAAATATTAATTAACCCTAATTTATGATGGATAATAAATAATAAATACTAAATAGAGACACCGATTTTTTTTTATAAATATTCTTGAACAATTTATGATCGATAAATATTAATTAACCCTAAATAATTTATGATGGATAATAAATAATAAATAGAGACACCGATTTTTTTCGATAAATATTCTTGAACACCAAATCCAACACCAAATCCAGAAGGATTTTAAGGTTTTGTCAATATATATATATAGATGTGATTCGTGGAAAAATTCAAAGAAACTACAATTTCTCGATAATTGAGACAAATATATATTTATTTTTAGTATTTACCAATATTTTGTAAATTTAATAAATTATTATTAATGTAAAATATTATATAATAATTCAATTGGAAGGAATTTTTATAAAATTTATAATATTCCAATGGAAATCTTTCTGCATAATTTATAATATTCAAAAGTATTTATTTAATAATAAAAGTTACCTTTTGCATATGATTATAATATTCAAAAGTATTTATTTAATAATAAAAGTTACCTTTTGCATATGACCCAAAGTTAATGAAAATTTCAGAAAACACTTTAAATTTAAATCAGGATCCATCAGCCAGCAGTAAATATAAAATAAACGGCGCTGCCATTTTCACATGCTAATAATAGAACTGAAAATAAATACAAATGGTAGTTGACTGAAACTTGCTGTTATTTTAAGATAATCGGGAGTTTAAAAATGGTCGATGCCATGACCAAGTTACGTCTGACAACCCTCGTGCGTGCGTAAGGTGTGACGAAACGGTAAAAACCAGAAACATTGACTGGAACTACTGACGACTGTTGGGTTGAAAGGCAAATAAATGATCCGACGGTCACATGGAAGCTTCTGCATGTGACCGCTCGCGTCAACGAGTCCTATTCGCTTCTGTCACCTGCCGCGTGCTATACGGATAAGTCGATTAAGGCGTGGCATGGTATAGCCTTCGATTTTAGATTTCTGCATAGTTTTATCTGTGCTTAAAGCGCCGGCGCCTGAGCCGATCTGAGGAGATAAACTCCAGTTCAAGAGGCGGGAAAACCGTCGGATCGCCGCAACGTGCTGGAGATTTAGTGTGGGCGGAACGTTTTCTGGATGGAGGGAGACCATGATTGATACGTGGAGGCAGGCAAGCGATGTCTGTGATGGCAAGGGCCAGGAAATCGGCAGACCCACGGTGGCGGCGTCTTCTTTATTGCATGCTTTAGCGCTGCAGAGGCGCGGGTTCGAGTACGCCCGCAAGGAGCAAGGTGCAGCGGCAGCAGAGTTATGGTGGATGAGCACAGAAGATTGGGGAATTGCGAAGAGAAGAGTACCTAGATGATGAAATCCTTGCAATTTCTGGCCGCGGTCATGCTGGGCGCGGTGCTGCTGTTAACGCTCAGCACCGAGCTCACATACAGAATGGCCGTGCACAGTATTGTGAACCGAACGCTCATTCCAACGTTACTTATATATAAGGACCTGGTGTCGGCCCGCCCCAGCCACCGGCGACCCGCGGTGAGTTCCATTAACCAGACACTGTTACGCTACGCTGAGATTGAGTTAGGCGATCCGGAAGAGCGCCAGCGGATAAACCGTCTGTTGGACGGCAGCATCGGCAGCGGCAGCCGCTCGATCTCCTCGTGGCGCAGGGCAATAGAGCACGACGACCTGCTCCAACTCCCGCGGCCCCGAGGCGCGGCCAGCCAGAGGGAGAGACAGAGGCAGAGACATGGTATCCCGTTCCACCTCTTCCACCCGCGGTATACCCCCTACTGGACCGAATTCCGCCGGGTGTTGAAATATTGGGTTCAGAACAAGCGATTCCACCCGCGGGTCATGGCGGAGCTCGGTGATCTCGTGAAAACCCCCTTGGATCGCCACTACAACGCCACCAGGACTGTAAACATCCGACCCGGGCAACCCTACCGGAGCTGCGCCGTGGTGGGTAACAGCGGCATCCTGCTGCAGAAAACCCAAGGACCGCTGATCGATTCCCACGAGATGGTAATCCGACTAAACAACGCCCGCATCGGGGGTTTCCAAAACAACGTTGGCTCCAAGACCACTCTCGCATTCGTTAACAGCAATATTCTCCATTCCTGCGCCAGGAGAGCCGGGTGCTTCTGCCATCCATACGGGGAAACCGTCCCAATTATGATGTACATCTGCCAGGCCGTGCATTTCATGGATTTTGCTCTCTGTAACGCGTCCCACAAGGTGCCTCTGCTCGTCACTGATGCCCGATTCGACAACCTGTGTGGCAGAGTCGTGAAGTATTATTCTCTCAAGAATTTTGTAGAGACCACCGGGAAGCATCCGGAGCAATGGAGCGCGGCGCACGACGGTTCGATGTTCCATTACTCGTCTGGAATGCAGGCGGTGATGCTCGCACTAGGGATTTGCGAGAAGGTGAGTCTCTTTGGCTTCGGCAAGTCTCCTCAGGCTAAGCACCATTACCATACAAATCAGAAAGGCGAGCTCACGCTTCATGATTATGAGGCCGAGTATCAGTTTTATAAAGATTTGGCTAATGGGTCACTGGATATACCTTTCTTAAGCGAGGTCGGCATCGATCTTCCTCCGCTGCAAATTTATTTATGAGGTTCCATCTCTCTGTCTTTTCCTTTCTTTGTTTTCTATGGGCTTTGCGATTCTTGAATTCTTTTAAAGTGTGCACTATTCATTGCGTTTCTTCTCTTATTGTAAACTTGATACCAGAAAAAGTGATCAGTTGTAAGAAACCTGTTTGTGTACAAAAATTGATTTCTGCATCATCTGTTTACTCTGGAGCTTCTGAATGCATGGATGTATAGTTTTGCAATGATGCATTTCTTGTCAAGTAGAACCAGTATACCAAACCCCTTTTGCACATGTAAAAAATTGAAGAATTGCGTCTTCACTATGTGGGTCGTTGGTATCTTGACGAAGTCAAGTCTGCTCATTTGGTTTTGATCTTGCGAAGCCCAGTACTCGAACCTAACTGTTTCCTTATTAGGCACCCATGCTTTCTCCATGGCTTGGAAATCGTAACAGCTTCTCATGAATTTCCAATGATCAAGGTATATCCATGTGCATCTTTGCTCTAGTTGTTCTGGTAACCTGGACACTCCCCAAATCACTTCTAGTTGTCCTAGTAACCTGGGCACTCTCCAAATCACTGTATCCAAAAGGATCAAATAAATTTACTCAAAAGGTGGGGGTGGTGAAGAGTAAAAGTCCATTAGCCACATCTGTGTGCCCAGAAGAGAGGGCAGGCCTAATGAAGAGTGAGTTGTGACAAGGTGTTTCAATCATTGGCATTGGAAAGGCCTAAGTGTGTAAAGTACAAATTTCAAAGGGGGCTGGGGGGATGGTTAAATGGTAAAAGCCCATCAATCCACCTCTACAAGCTCTGAAGAGAGTGCAGGCCAAAGGAAGAATAAGTTGTGGCAAGGTGTTTCAATTGTTGGCATTGTCTAAGCATGTAAATGACAAGTTATAAGATGATCTCACTAATCTGGTGTTGTTAATTCTTTTCTCTAATTTGTTCTCCCACCAATGGGCCAATGCTTTTGCTGTTTTGCAGTGATTGTCTGTTTATGTAGAGGCTTATGTTATGATCTTTGAACTGTCCATCATTGTTGCTGCAGAGTCATCTTTGTAGTCTAAATTCACAGATCAGCTTTATACAGGCATGAATTATTTATTTTTAGGTTTTTTGAATACTCAGAAATTTCAAGTGCATCAATGACTACAAGAGCCCAGCTACTTTGTTAAATAACACAACTTTCCATTTTCATTAATAAACTAATAGCAAAGCACATCAGAATATTCGAATTAAGCATATGAACACCTTTGATACAAATTTTGATTGCTTTGAAACCTGTTAAAATTTGAAAGTACTGAGGGACTCTGAGCAACAATTCACATAGTTATGAAGTTTGCGGGAAAGCTTTTATAAAGAAGAATGTTATTGAAGAATACTGAGCATCTTATTTGCAATAATTATGTATCTGGTATGAGGCAGTATATGTTATGGAAGTTTTCAAAGTCTCACAACAGTGTGGATCCCATCTTCAAATCTGAAAACTGAACTTGTTTATTCATCTCACCTCTGCAAATTTGAAAATCTTTCTTCTGTATGCGTCCCATCTGCAATACTGAGAGTTTTATTTGTAAAGGTGTGTATTCCATTTGTGGTGGGATGCATTATTTGTTATTCATTTACTTTTTCACATATTTGGACTGTGTACCCTGATCAAGGCAGGACAGAAAAAATTTCAAATGCACTTACTTTATTGCATTTCTGTTGATATTACTTGAAAACTAGTTTGTTACAATGCATAAATAAGGTACTACTGTTATTGATTTGTATTTATTTGTCCAATTTTCTTCTCATTCACTGGTGCTATTGTTATGCTACCCTAAACGTTTCCTCCCTATAGTTGTGTCTTCGGTTGATATTGAGTGGCCATTCTAGAGCTATCACAGTGATTTGAAATTTAGCAGTTCATTCATCCTCAATCTTCCACGGTTCAGTGTAAACACATAGTCTGCATTTTTTCGTTTTCCGTCAAATAAAGAGAATTTACTATATGAAGGAAAGAATAGTTTAATGGATCCAATTCTTTTACTTCGGCCTTATTTCAGTTTCTGAATGATCCATCAATATTGTTAATAATGCTAAGTAATGGACAGTAGAACTATATTTTATTTTGTCCTCTTAGTCATTTAGAGTTTTGTTTTGGCTTGTGGAAATTCAAGTGTAGCCTATGAAATTTGGCTCAACTAACCTCACGTGATGTTAGGTGGGTTCACTTGGGGAGGTTTACCAATTGAACAGAAAGGTGTAAGGAATTGTTTTTTGTCTTTCACCTGAAATATAATCCATCAGTATTGTGGATTAGGTTCGGTGAAAAATAGACAGCCAGTTTCTACTTGTTTTACGTATTGTTTTATCCACTATTAGTTTGGCTGGTTGTGGTTAGAGTTTTGTGTTGGCTTTGGGAAAGTTCAAGTGTAACCCATGATGGTTTTCTTAGGCAGTGTTACTCCGTGTAAAGAAAAACATCAGTGTAATGGATCTATTTGTGTATTAGCCTTTAGGCCCTTATTTTATATATTTGACAAATCTTCTTGACAAAGTCTAGTAATAGCAGCTAGCATGTGCATGTTAGCTTTTCATACACAAGCGTATTGTACTATTGACTGTTATACTCAGCAGGGTTTTGCTGGCTTGTGGATATTCAAGTTTAGCAATCTACTGATGTTTGGACTATCCAACTAACCTGACGTGGTATGAGGTTGACTCAAATCAATATGTTTACTGCCTATGCAATTCTCTTTCTCTTTTGATTTCTCTGTTTGGGTTTTTTCCTTTCCAGCTTTTCCTACATTATAAGGTAGTTGCTCTGGGAGATGTCCGATCTGGTTATGGTGTCTTATCCTACTGTTGTTTGAATCTGTATGATTGTTGTTCTTGGTAAATCAGTTCCATGGTTGTTTCTGTAAATGCTTTTACAGTAGCAATTTTTTATACAACTCATACTGCAGCTACATGCCACATGCTTGTTAGGGTAGACCGTAGGATTCAAATGCATCAGTGTTCTAATAATGTAGCAATTTATTATACAACTCGTACTGTAGCTACACTCTTTTTATGGTAGGGTTCGGATGAATTACTGTTCTAATAGTATAGTCCATGGTTTCTTGTAATTTTTTGAATATTACTATTAATTCTAGATGTGATCGGGAAAAACAAACTGCCATAGGTGTGTAGTATCTTATCTGATTCCCCAAACTCCGAGTATGGCAACATGTTGATGTAGTGGGATGGCAATATCCATTCATGGACATATGAAATCGAAAAATTTAAATATCATGACATCTATTGAAATGACTGCTGGTTAATCGCTAAGAAGTACCTTGTGTCATGCCATATATCAAAGATGAAAATCCAAAATTATATGCTATTTACAAGTGTTTATTTCCACAGAAAAATAGCAATTACATGGTTAAAGAAAAACTGGATATGCAAGAATTAGTAGCAGATCTAAAAATGAAACAAAGAATAGTCTTCATTATGGAATTTTCATATGTACCAGGGGTTGAATATCTTTAACGACATCATCAATTGCAAGACATTTTTATAGCGTATTGCTTAATCTTAAGCATTTTTGAATATGTAGATTACACGAATTCTCCTTGCCTGAAATCAGATCTAATAGGCCAGAACTGGTGGTTTCTATGCATTAATTCTATTGAGATCTGCAACCATGTATTGAATGGCCCTTGTAATCTTGTTGTGTATTCAAATTTCAGCCAAAGGATTTTTTATAAGAAATCTAAGCCCTAGACCCCAATTCATTTTTCTGTATGTTGTGAGTAAAGAAATTTCTTTCACTGGCATTGGATCTCATCTCCTAGATCGCAAATGATTAGTAAGGTTTTGCTATTCTATAGTTTTTTTCAATGAAGTGTAGCACCAAATAATTGAATCAGGTTATATATTCATAGCCAGCTTCAACTACTTTTGACTCAAAATTGAAGCTATTCATGAACAAAAATAAAAAAATTGCTTGAACCAAGTCAACATTATTTCATAGACCTCGTGAACATCTTAAATATTTGTATGATGTGCCATGCTAGTATCAGTGAATGGTGACATCTCTATATTCTAATTTCTGTATATCATATTATTCAGGATTCACTAGCATATATGTTTACATATAAATGACACATATTTCCACTTAATCCCTTTCTCCAATCTGAATCAGAACTTTTTATCCATTCTGTATTCATCCTCTTGCACATTGAGTTCTTATGGTGTACATGTGCCACGCTAGTATGGTGACATCTTTGTATTCTAGTTTCTGTATATCATATGACTCAGAATTCACTAGCATATGTTGACATGTAAAGTAACCCATGTATTTCCACTTAATCCCTTTCTCCAATCTGATATAGAACTACTTATCAATTCTATTAATGATAATATTCATCCTCTTGCACATTGAGTTCTTATGTTATACAACTTCCTCCAATTTTGGGTTTACATAGCCTGGTAGAATTCACATCAACAGAGCACACTATAGTGTCAATGGCACCATTCTTGACAGAACAGATCCTGGTCATCAAGAATCACTGGGCTTAGTTCATTGCTTACTCCCGAAGCAGATTATGTCCAACCTGTCCTCTTTCTTTGGCAATCATGGTACCCAAAAACTTACATCCCCCACACTGTTAATAACGAGGGAGAATGTAACACGAAGTACATTGAGTTTTCAGTAATTGAATAACTTCACTTTTACATGCCAATAATTGACTTTAACTTAGAGATAGCTACAGGTAAATGCTAAAAATGTTTCTACTATATCTGATGATTGCTGCAACATATTGCGCATTACATTACACACGCAACAGCAGTCAATTTGTTGATATTTTTTATCAAGTTATTCAAAATATGAATACAAGGAGTTATGTCTAATTTGCTGACGTTTTCAACACAGTACTCATTACAGGGTGCATCTATACTTTCACAATTGACAATCATATTTGCAATTTTACAAATGGGTGTTGCATTTGAGATTATCTAGCCAACTGGGGATATCTTTGACAGCCATAAATTACGACTCGGATGGAAAAGTGATATTCTTCTTATTTGAACCTGCAACCAGCAACAAGTCAACAAGCAAATTAGTCTAATCACTCAACGTATCTTTCTATGAGGTAATATAATACGAGATACATGTTTTGAGAGAAGCAGACAAAAAAAGGAAGAGAATCGACACATCTTTCTGTGCAGTAATATAATTTAAGATGCATGTTTGAAAGAAATAGGGAAAAAAAGTGAAGAGAAGGATGTTTATCAAAACTTTGATTCTTACATTCAGGTCCCACACAATTGAACCATACTGGCAAGTTCTATTTGTGACGGTTACATCAAAAAATGGTTAGGCATGACTAATGGATATTTTCTTAAATATTGCAGATTGAGAATAAGAAGAAATGTTGGAAAAAGAAGATATGCAGATACCATCACGACAATTTAGGATCCTCTTCTAATATTCCTTGCATTCTAGCATGTGTTTTGATTAGCTCTGAAACATCTAATGTCTATATACTTGTATCAGCATCATAGCTTAGCAAACTCAAAAAATTGCTTTCCAGGTCTCTGCCCTAGAATAAGAGCCCAGGAATGCATGAACACTGCAAGATTTCAAACAACCAAACTTGTGCAAAGGAAAAGATTGCAGTTGATTTGAAAACAAATAAAAAAATTCGTCTCTACTCTTGAATCACAGCCCAGAATTGCATGAATGCTGCCAGATTTCAAACAGCCAACTTGGAAAAGGAAAATATTGCAGTTGTTTTGAAAACTAATAGAAGATAGAAGAATAACTTAAAAGAAATCACATGGGCCTTGCTCCCATGCAGATGATTTGAGAACAAATTTGAAAAATTGGTCTCTACCCTTGAATCACAGCCCAGGAATGCATGAATACCGCCATATTTCAAACAACCAACTTGTACAAAGGAAAATACCTCGGTTGATTTGAAAACAAATAAAAAATAGAAGGGTAACTTCAGAGGCATCACATTGGCTTTGCTCACATACTAATAGAATTTTAAATATTCTGAGCCATATTTCAAACAACCAACTTGTACAAAGGAAAATACCTCGGTTGATTTGAAAACAAATAAAAAATAGAAGGGTAACTTCAGAGGCATCACATTGGCTTTGCTCACATACTAATAGAATTTTAAATATTCTGAGGTAGAATGAGGATGGTCTTCGGCTTTGCTCACATACTGATACTGATAGAATTTTAAGAATTCTGGAGTAGAAGAGGGTGGGTCTTCTTATTTTGAAGGTAAGCTTCACTTTATGCACGTGACATCTCTTCCACCTTGAGTTTTGAAGTACACTCACTTATTTCAGTGTAATAAAAGGAATTTTAAATTATAAATAAAAATGATTATGTTATTAAAGAATTTTTGTTTTATTTCTTCTTGCTCGTAGAAGATTCCCATTCCTATCACTATAATCCATAGTTTTAAAAACCAGTACCGGTGGAGGGTCCAACCTGAATCGGAACCGGAATGGGTAATGAACCGGTTGAACCGGTTTTAAAAAAAATATAAAATATTTAAATTTTAACGAAAAACATATATTTTTAAGATTTTAAATCATATTTCCAAAGCATTAGAGACAATTAAAGACAACATATCCAACATATGCTCATGAATATATCAAAACGACACCAAGAGCAATACATATCTAGAGATCAGAACATAAATACATAATCAAAGAGGCTCTAAATGGCCTCTACAACATCAAATAACATACCAAGTAAGAGTCACTGATACTATAGGTGGGAATGCCAATGAAAAATACAAAATAGCCATAGGGTAGATACTAGAACTGTAGATGGAAGAATCTCATAGCTCATGAGTCGTGACTGTTAGTAGTCCTCCATGTCATAATCATCAAGATTGGCATCACTACCACCGCTCTCTCCTCCATCCTCCTCCTCCCCTATATCCAATGCAATCTGTGCATTTGTTGATGTGGACTCTGGAGGATGACCCCTCAAGAGGATCACCATCATCAAAAGTGATCGGCTTTAGCACTAGTTCATTAAGATCCAAGTTGGCTAATGCCAATTCAACACTGTTGTTCAAACCCTTATCATTAGAAAACACATCCCACATCTTTGTTTTTCCCTTCAACCACTCTTCTCTATGCTTGTATATAAGACAGAGGTTGGTGTGCACATACACTACTAAGTCACTCGACACGACGACAAAGAGAAGAATTCAATAGAAGAGTTTATACTTGAGTGAAGGGTACTTTTTGACTGGGGTTGTGACAAAAGAGTTCAACAATCAATGCCACCAACATCGAGGTACATAAAGGGCTTGGTTCCCTTGATTAAATGTTAGTTCCATACCCTCATACATGATAGAATCTAGTGGAAACATTGCAATCTTGCCAATCTTGAAATCTATTAAGTCTGCTGAATTTTGAATGGGACCTAAAATTCTACTTTCTCCATATTAAGTCCAATGAGGTTGGAACCACTCTCAAACATCTTGAAACAATTAATGGTAATGTTAAAAATTTAAGTAAAAGGGTGAAAATGAAAGATAAAGGAGAAAATGAAAGATAAAGGATGAAAATGTAACGTTACCATTAATTACTAGGGTGGGTGAAATGGAGGGGGTGGGGACCTCTTTAAATAGCATTAATAAGGCAAAATAACCCTCAGCTGCACATCAAAACACCTTACAACTCCAACTTGCATGAGAAAACATGAGCCAAGTACTTGTTTGTTACCTAGGTTTTAGGTTTTAGGGACCAAACTGGTCGGTTTATGACCAAACCGACTGGTTTGATCATAAACTGGTCGGTTTGGTCATAAACCGGCCAACCGGTTTGGTTTATTGGCCGATTTGAACCGATCGACCATTAAATTGGTCAAACTGACCGGTTCCGGTTCGATCGATTTTTAAAACACTGCTATAATCTCTAGGTGTAACTGCACATGCTCAAACAAGATTTCAAGATTTTGATTGCTATCACTATATTCTCTAGGTGTAACTGCACATGCCTCAAACATGACACAAACATGTTTAGATTTGGTGATGTAGCATTTACCTCGAACAATGCAAATATATTTAGATTAGGTGATCTCACATAAAAAAAATACCTTAACAATGCACTCCATTACTAAAAACAAGTCAAATTATAAATACAAATGATTAATTTTAAAACTTCTAAATTTCAACATTTAATTGCTATCACTATAATCTCTAGGTGTAACTGCACATGCCTCAAACAAGACACAAATATGTTTAGATTTGGTGATGTAGAACATTTTTTTTTAACAGAAACTGGTAATATATATATTAGATGTGTGGAAGAATCCACAAATTTACAAAAAAATGGTCCATATAGACCTTCTAGGACGGTCTCTTAGAGAGTCTTTTACAAAAATGGGGTGCATTTTTGGAGCAGTGATTTTTTATGCATCCCCCTTGCCTAGCAAAATTTCTAAAAGTAGAGTTCCTTGGATAACTTCGTTAGTAGATTTCGTTGATACAGATTGTAAGACAAAACATTAAAATTCCATAGTTTAGTTACCCTTTTCCAGCGTAACATGCTGTAAATCCAACATGTTTTTTGGGTGCGGCTCGTTCAAGTCTAGGATCTGGTTGATTGAATTTCACTGTGCATTCTTGAAATTTTTTTGCTACTCTCCCGGGTTGCTTGGAAGTTTTTGTGTGCCTTCCAGCTGCTCTAATATTCTTTGCATTGTCTCTAGTTTTCATGCGGTGATCCTCTGTCTGGCTTCGTTGAGCGTAGCTCTCATTCTGGAGCTTTTCAATCATGTGCCTATGTTGGAACAATGTTTCGAGTTCGAAGGCCTTGTTGGTGCCAATTGCTCCAAGTTGTAATCTAAGTCTGCTGCACCCGCCACATTCTTCTTCAAGTGGATCCTTAGTCCAGTGCCTCGAATCTATTGGAACTCCTTTACCTTTCTACATTGCTTTGCGGGCTGAAGACACTTCAATCCCGAGAATTTCGTGAATTTTCTGTAGGAAGCGGTTGGAGCCCACAGACTGGGCAGGAGGTCGCCGGTCTTTAGCAGGGGAATAGGCGGGGACAGGGGTAGCAGTCCAAGTGAGAGATGGGTTGTGTAATCTGGGGATACTTCAAGCCTTGAAATTCCTCGGGTTTTCTGTTGCAAATGGGTTGGAATCCACAGGTTGAGCGAGGAGGTGCAGAGCTTCAACGATATATCCAGAGATATCAAAGACGACAGTCTAGGCGAGGAAAGGATAGGGGGGAGACACAGGACCCAGGAGGCCAAGAGGGGAGGGTTCAGATCGAAAATGTTGAGGTTGGTAAGGACTAGGGTGTCTAAATTGAGAGAGAAAGAGCAGGAAAACCGAGATATGAAACGAAAATGAATGGATAAAAAGAACCTGGGCACCCAGTAGAAAGGAAGGTACAGATGGATTTACCCAAACATCCAGATTTATGAGCATACTCCATCTCAAGGACGAAGCCATGATCTCACATGAATCCATTAATGGAAAAAGCATGCTAACCTGCTTGCGCGATGGTTGTTCCCTACGGATTGTTCCATCATACGCCATGAACTCGAGCCTGTAGGTGCTGTTGACGTCGAGAAGGCGAGTGTGTTGTACCCCATCCATCCTCATCTGGTGCTTGATATCATATTCTCCCACGAGCTCTGCAGTACCGTCCTTCTGAACACTTCGTTTCATGATGCCCCTGCTTATGTTGTTAACCATCGCTTCTCCTTGGGCAGTGGGTCTTAGATTTCCTTGCCACTTGCTCGGATTAGAGTTGTCTTGGTCCACGTGGTCGCGAACGTGCTCACCACCTGTTTTATTGACGACACCTCTCCCCTGCTTGGTTGGATGGGTTCTCACCTCCCCAGGATCCTCACCCCCCCTTGTTCTTCTTGGCTTGGCTACATGAGGAGCGCGAGCCCTTCTCCTTTTCACGTGCCCTTAGTTTCTGTTTAAGGCCTCAATGGAGCACCTCCTTACTTCAGCCCCTGCTATTTCGTAATGATACTTGGTCATATGCATTAGAACAAGGGGGCTAATGTTACCACATTGTGTATGCTTAAGGAACCAAGCGTTTTCTCAATGGCTGCATTCGCCATTTTGTCTGCTTCTTTGTTGTTTTCTCTCATTATGTAATAGAAGATTATCTTAATTTCTCGAAAATCCACTCTTATTCTATCCGTTACTTGCTTTAGGCCTAAATCTCGAGCACTGGATCCATGGACCATCATTCTTATTGTAGTTTTGGAATCTTTGAGAATGTTCAATTCTCAAATTTGATGAGTCTAGGCGAGTTGGATGCCTTTTAGAAAAACGTAAGCCTTGGCTTTATTGTTAGTATCCGTTCCCAAATTCCAATGGTAACTTAGGAATCCTTTTCCTCCATGTTCAAAGAAACCCCCCGCACCTCCCTCTTTGGATTTGGTGATGTAGCACTTACCTCAAACAATACAAATATATTTAGAAAAAAAAAATACCTTAACAAGGTTCTCCATTACTTAAAAATAAATAAATTATAAATACAACTTTTCAAAAGTCAATATATATTGAACTCTTCAAAAGTCTTCAAAAGTCACACTAGAAACCCAAAATATAAATTCAACTCTTCAAAAATCACGCTGGAAACCCAAAATCCAATGAAATATGAGAGTAAATTTTCACATATTTTGAAAGAATAAAAATAATTAGAGGGGAATGCATGGATGATTTTTTGGAATATACATATTGTGAAATAATGAAAGTGATTTCAAATAAAAGTGGAAAAGTACGAAAATGAAATTTCAAAAAGTGAAACATTAGAGTAAACTCTGATACTTTGAAAGGGAAACGAGTTAAAGAATTATTTTGGCATATCTATTATTTTGAATAATTAATGAAGAAAATAAAATTTCAAAGAATTAAAAAAAAATGGAAGGTAAAATATGAAAGTAAACTTTCGCATTTACATTTTGTTTTTAAATACACACTTCAAAATAATTAAAGTGAAAGGAAAGGGAATGAGAGGAAATCGAGTTATAGATTTTTTTTTAGATTACACATATTTTGAAATAATTATTTTAAACTATAGATAATGTAAAATAATTAAAATGGTTAATAGGTATTTTGGATTAGATTATTTTAGTAAGGTATATAAAGAAAATTTTAAAAAATTAAAAATAAAATTAAAAAGATGAAATATAACGATGATAATTAATATCTTCTCAATTAAAATAGGTTTATGAGATCTTAAAAAAATAAGAGATTAATTGGATTAAAGTAAGAGATTATTTGGATTTCTTTGAAATGTTATTTCGATACTTGAAAAATATTAAGAAAAGTTTTCCAATATCATTAAAGTTTTGATGACTTAAAAGGTCAGGAAGACCGGTATTGTGACAAATATTTGGAAATTGGGATCTAATTTGGATATACACACAAACATTCTAGGAGAAATTGCTTTTCATCTTTAACTCTCCTCGTGTTACAAAAGTGACATATTCTTTCTTGCCATGGTGTTTTGGGGATTGTCCAATGCCCAGTTTCACCATGCAACTCGTGAGAAATAGTTCTTATTTTAGCAATATTGATTCTCTTCTTTAAGCTAGTCAAAACAAAGAAATACTTTTTATCTTCAAGGTTAGGGTTAACCACCTCTTTATAATATCTTAAATTCTTTTAATCCTGTTATACTATCTTAAATTCTTTTAATCCTCTTATAATATTTTAAATTCTTTTGATCTTCTAATTATTTATTGCACCATAGATTCTCCTTAAATTTAGCTTGTACAACATTTTTAATGTCATTATATTCTGCATAATTTTTTCTTTTATTCCCCAATGATTTAGTCAAGACTTGCATCATTATGACATCCCTTGAAAAGAGAGATTTAAAAACAACAACAAAATAATATAATAAACATGATAATACCAAATTATAAGAAATAAGATAATACAAAATTGAATAAAAAATAAAAACAAGATAATTTATGAAAGGTAATAAAGGTGAAATTTAAAAAGTGAAAAAATAATGTACTAATGTAATAAAAGGTTCGGAATTCGCAGTAGCTATAAGGAGGCACCCAAAAAAAATCCATCCATGTTAAGGGTTGTGCAAGATACCAGATATAATAAATACGAAGAATAGATATAAAATGCTAGAAATGGCAGAATAACAGTAATATAACCAGCATAATCTCCACAATAACACATAAATAATATGAGAACATCAACTAAAATAGCACTTTGATTCAGAAAGCAATGTTCACAGGCTTCTTCGAGGGGGCAACCTCCAGTCGAGTAGCGCTTTGTTACAATAATCTTCAAGCTAGGGTTTTCATACCCTCGACCCTTATTTATACTAAATATGTCTATTAAGAGAAGCATCTAGAGGAAGATCCTTCTAGAAGCGGAAGCTTCTATTAGGTCTTCTTACATCCGTCTTATTCTATTTTATTGAAAGGCCTTATTAATATTGACCTTTATTACATCCGAATACATTGATCTACCTATGTGCGGGTTAGGACCTTAACAGGTTGAGAGGAGATATCCAAAAAAGTTGAGTCATGTTAAGGGTTGGGAGGATACATCCAAAAAAATCTAGTCATGTTAAAGGTTGGTGTGGTCCAGGACAAGTGCAATCTCCATGTGACTTTGATGGCTTAGATGCCCCTAGGTCGAAAAAAAACTACCAACTTAATGAGAACTTTCTAGAGTTATCGTTTTTCAGAGGTGCTATTTTTACCCCTGTTTCAAAAAATGGTGCTACTGGTAGCACCTTTTTTTTGGAAGTAGTTAAAATTGCAACGTGTTTGAAATCACAACCTTGACATTGCAGGCATAACTTTGAAATTGACCCTCAAATAAAAAAGTGATGCTACTAGTAGCACCAATTTTTTTCAAAATTAAAACTATGACCTAATTGAAAGTGTGACCTTAACCATTGACACCACCACAAATAAAACACTGGAAATCAACTCTTAAATTTAAAATTATTTTTAATTGATAATTTATTTCCTAATTAATTTTATTTTTTTCAATAATTTATATTAAGAAAATAATAAAATTGGATTTTTTTTTTCTAAACAAAACCTTTTTTTAAGATAAAAACAATATATATTTTTTTTTTTAAAATTATAAACACCACACTAAACTATACTTAAACATAAAAAATAACATTAAAATTAAAAAAATAAAAAATAAACTAAGTTAAAAAAAATTAAACTAAAACAAAGAGATATTAAATAATTAAAAAAAAAACATTTTGAAATCTGTGGGGAGGGGCAACTCCTCCCATTGTTTTGAATTGCATGCAAAAGTAATGCCCCTCAGAAGTTGATGTATCAACTAACCACATTGGGGCCCATCAACCTTTTGACGTTTCATCTTCTAGGGTTATTGTTTTAGATGATTAGGGTTTTCTCATTGATGTTTTATGTTAAAAGAGCTTTTTGGCCTCATTGTAATCATCTTCTTGTGAATGTGCGTAGCTGTCACATATTTTCTCAGAGATAAGATACCACCATTCTAGCGAGTTCATTTCACTCTGCATTTTTACAGTTCTTGCATATTTCATTCAATAAAATAATTTGAGTATTACTGTATCTCTGTGTTTCTATCATATTTTTGTGTTTTATTTTGTCCCTTCATAAATAAGAATCAATTTGATAGTATTATATAATGTGTACTTGTACGAATGGTCCGTTTTCTGCTTCAATTTTTGTATCATCTCTTCATTGCAGATTGAAAATAATTTTTGCATATATGTGACTATGAGGTTAGTCGTGATATTGTGAGTATGCTAGCATCATCACATCATTGGGTCAGATGTCTTGTCTTTTTGTAGAATTGCTTGCAAGTCTTACCACTTTTTGTTCACCATATTGAGAGTGAAGAATGAGGTTGAACATGATAATCATGTGATCATTTTTTCTATCTTATCTCTTAGCAAGGTCCGAAATTCTCTAGTCCCACGTAGGTGTGATTTGAATCTCATGTCATGGTTTGAAAGTTTATTTGTAGGTAGTTCTTTGAGATGGAGGCATAGCTCCTCAAATGTTATTGATGTGCTGTGCTCTTGTCTTTGTTTTATAAAGAAGTTAGTTGTTGATTAATTCTGTTGGAACATAATCAAGTTGTAGAGAACACATATGAACCATGGACAACTACCAAATTTGTTGTTATGGTATGTCATTAGGTGTAGTGCATTATTTTCTAGTGGGATATTCTTCATTCATGGCTAGTGATGTATTGCATCCCCATTTAGGAAAATAAATATCGTGATTGCCATGTCAAAGAGCCCCTATGTGTTGTACTAACCGATTGGTGATAAACAAATTTCTAGCAAGTTAGTTTTATCTAGTGGAATGTTGTCTTCATTGTGAACAAATTCTTTGATCTTTTCCATCTCTTGCTGCATATTAGGCAATTTGAAGGCAAAGAAAAATAGTGCTTGTTCCTCTTGGGTGGGACCATTGCTCTCTAGATTGGGTATATTTGACTCTTCATGGGATGGATTTCCATTATTTGTAGACATATTATGGAGTTGAGAGGAGACATTGGCGTGAGAATCTAGAAGTGTAGAATTTGAGTTATGGTCAATTTGGACATCACTCTAATATATATGATGTTGTATCGTATAGAATAGTGCATTGACGACATGTCATTTTGTCACATAACAATCATCAACATTTTCCCTTTGCTCAATTCATTTTCACAACCAAGATGTCAATATTTACAAGTTGGCATGGAAACTAATTTACAATTTGAACAATTTCAAGTTGTGGAAAACTAATAGCGTGGCCACTATAATTCTATTCCCCACCTCGAGCATGTGTGAACTACAAGATTGGGCTAACTTGAGAAATGAGCATTTCATCAATTTGACTAAGTATTGATAGTACAATGGATTATTCCTTGGGGTCCATATCATTCCATTTGGATAATTGATAACCATTAGTTTCTCTATGACATTGATTACAAATGTGTCAATCAAGGAATGGAGTAGTATGCATGTCAAAGTTTTATTCCCTACAAGTAGTATATATATTTATGTTGGACAAGGCATCATCTGGTTTGAAAAATGTTGGGTAGCATGTGCATGGGCTTGATGTTTAGAAATACACGTTGGGAAATACATAAGAGGTTGTTCTTTATTCTTCTTTGCAATGAATTTATGTCTAATTATCTCATTTTTATGTTTTCCACATTTTTTTCAATGTTTCTCATGCTATTTTGTCCTTGATGTTGATTGTATAGTAGTGATTGGGTCAGTTTCTTTGAAGGTGATGAGGTCATTGTTCCATTTATCTCTTCATATCTTGTTCTAATATTGATTTTAAGGAGATCGAACAATGACAAAAGAATGCATTCAAGTTATATGCCATTGAAAAAAACAAAATGGCATTATCAAAGTTTAAATATGAAATTTTAGTGAACAAAAATAGAAGGAAATCTATGGATATTCAAATTTAAGAGATATAATTTACCAACAAGAATAATCAAAATTTAAGCAGGACATTGTTTTCCAATATTTCAATGTGGCTGGAGAGGAGTAATTGACTATTTGATTGTAACTATACTAAAGTTTTAGTCAACACAAATAAAAGGAAATCAGCTACGAGATAATATAATTAGCCTTTAATTACATTGTCAATGAAGTGTTCAAGTGGTTGGTAGGAATTCTAAGGGGGAGTGATTTGGATGGTGTCGAGAAACACCACCAACAAAGAATAACATTAAAGATCAAAGAATTCAACACTAGGACGAGGATCATTACTTCATGGTAAGAGGTATAACAATGAATGTTGATGAACACCAATATATTGACTGGAAACAATCACCATGACCCCTTATATCTGAATCACAATTTAGCCATATCAAAATATATGAGACTCAATTATCTAAGTTCCATGTTTGTTTTAGAGACCCTACTTAGGAATATGTTTTGAAGGGAAACATCCACTCTTGTAGCAAACTTCCCCTTGGTTACTGTAATTCATTGATACACGAAGTGAGAGTTCCCATCGAACTTGAACTCTGAATGAATTTTTGTTAAGCCCTAGAAAAAACCCCATGTTATGTATAAAACCCCTTATTAAGCCCTATATATTGAATTATTACATT
>ML780437.1:1087945-1100594 GCA_009831015.1 Picea engelmannii | reverse complement strand
TATATATATATATATATATATATAAAGGGAGACCTAGTCTTAGGATCATCTTATCTCATCTCATAGTCTTAGGATCATCTTATTTCATCTCATATTGTATTCTGAATTGGATATATTGTAAAAGGAGGGTTCCCCCTTGAAGTGGAATGTATTCATTGACTTTTATCATTTTTTTAGGTGTTGGATCAAAATATTTGGTATGAGAGCATTGATTCTAGGGTTTTTCTTCTCCAAGAGAGTCATCTTAGAATTTTCGCTATAATTATTTTTTATGAAATGATTAAGACAAAGAAACTTGGAGGTTACTTAGAAGACATATCAAGGTACTTATGATACACATTTCATCTTATGGGTCATATACTTTTGAAGATATAGCCTATAGTGTTTTTGACTCATCCTGAATTCAATTTTAAAATAGTCATCTTGAGATTTTCATTATAACTTTTTTTCTAGGAGGTTTCAAACAATGAAACTTGGAGGAGAATGAGGAGACATCCCTTAGTAGAGGTGGTACAAATTTTATAATCATGTATTAACTATTGGAAACATGGAATTCTGTATAAGTTCACTGTCTAGAAAAGTCCAAATATCAACAAGGTTTGGGAAAGTTATCCTAACTTTCACTTGGCACATCAAATTTTGGTTAGACCTATGACATTGTAGAGAGGACATATCCGAGTACTACAGGTCGATATTTTAGACTCACAAGGGACAAAATTTCATAAATAAATCAGAAGGAAGATCGACTAGGAGGACAAACTCCAAATTAAGGGTTTTCAAGGTACGTAACTTACAATCAACATAATTTTTTATAGGAATATATGTTTCTGGTAATTCAAAATTTGTGCTAAATAGGAAAAAGAGGAGAATTATTATTTTCTCACATAGATCCAAAGGCTCCTCCAAAATTTACTTCACCAACTAAACCTCCAGCGATCTTAACCATGACTCAAAAAGAAAAAAAACAAATTTCTTTATCAAATTGGAAAGATGGAAAATAAGATGGATGAAGTGGAAAATAATATGGATGAAAATAGGAAATATATGGAAAATATTATGTTAGTATTTAAAAATTCATGTTTTCATGATCTTGGAGGTTCTATATGAGAGAATCCCTAAAGGAAATATGGAGATACAAGAAAATCATAAACATAAGGAGAAAAATGGTGTTGAGACTCAATCACATATGGGGAGTATTTTATCACAACAGGGGAGCACAAATATTGAATTTCAAAATCATTCATTACTTCAAGATCGGCATCATCAAAGTCTCAATGCGACACCTAGGAACTACTTCATTCCAAAGAACGATACAAGGAAGTTTGATGGTAAAGGTCCTATAACATGGATATTCCAGATGGAACAATTCTTTGATCTACACCAAACACCAAGATTACAAAATGTGCCTATTGCATCCTTGTATTTAGAAAATAATCAATTTGTGTGGTATCAATGGATTTGTGAAATAAAAAAGAATTCTATTATCTCTTGATGGATGAATTGATATCACATTATGGGGATATTAAGATCAATACATTCTTTAGTCAATTGATAAATCTTCAGAAAAAGGTCCAATTACAAAGAACTTTCAACAATTCCAAAATCTCAGTGTTAGGGTAAATAACATTTCAAAGGATAATTTGTTAGATATCTTTATGGGAAATTTAAAGGTGAACATTCAACATGAGGCACATCTCTTCGAACCTAAATCCCAAGAGCAATCTTTTAGTATGGCAAGGAAAGTGGAAAACAAAAATATGGCTACTAGAAGGGTGGCCACTGATAACTATAGAGAGCACTGTGTTCCCTCTCCTAAACTGACAAGGTTGACACCTCAACAAATGGATGAAAGAAGAGAAAAGGGACTATGTTTCAATTGTGACAAGAAGTACATTAAAGGGAATAAATGCAGTGAGAATACATTATTCTAGATTGACTGTAAAGAGGAAGAAGATAAAGAATTGGAACCATCACAAGAGATATATCTATAAGAGACTACTCCAATGATATCTTGTCATACATTGGCTGGCATCAATACTCCACAAACACTCAAGATACAAGGATACATAAAAAAGAAAAAGGTAACAATATTGATTGATTCCGGTCGTACCCATAATTTCATCAATTACAAATTAGCAAAATATATCAATTGTTTTGCATATCGAGCACTAGAGTTTCAAGTAATGATTGCAGATGGAAGTACCATAAATTGTTCTACGAAGTGCCATAGTATTAAGATCAACATGGGGGAGTATTTTTTGGATAGTCCCATGATTTCCATCCAAATGGGTGGTGTTGATGTTGTATTAGGGGTCCAATGGTTACAATCATTGGGAACATTGGCCCTTAATTATCAATATATTTTCATGAGATTTTACTCAGATGGAAATAAAATGAGCTTAGAGATATCCAAGGGGAACCCTCTATGGTGATAAGCTTTAATAGCATGAAAAAATTACTCAAAAAGGGACACCATGGTGTAATTGCACAATTGTGCTCACTTGATGTTCAAACATTTATATCTTCTACTCCATTATATCTCCAAATAGTTATAGAAAATCATTCCAAGGTATTTGGTGAAATGCCTAAACATATTCCACTTGCTTGAGATCATGACCATGATATTCATTTGCAACCAAGAAGTGTACCACCTTACATTAGGCCTTATAGGTATCTATATGCACAAAAGAGTGAGATTGAACATATGATTGAAGAAGTGTTAGACACCAACATAATTCAACCTAGCCAAAGTTCTTTCTCTTCACTAATGGTGATGGTTACAAAAAATGATGGTTCATGGTGTATGTGTCCATATTATAGATAGCTCAATGAAATTACCATCAAAGATAAGTTTCCTATTCCTTTCATTGATGAATTATTAGATGAATTGCATGAACCAAAATTCTTTACTAAGTTGAATCTTCATTCAGGATATCATCAAATAAAAATGAGGCACACAGACATTCCCAAAACGACTTTTAGAACACATGAAACTCATTATGATTTTTTGGTTATGGCATTTGGAATTACTAATACACCTTCAACATTTCAAAGCTTGATGAATTCTATTTTCAAGCCTTTCCTTAGAAAATTTGTGTTACTATTTTTTGATGACATACTAATCTACAACAAATCTTGGGAACATCATGTACACCATGTTGACATAATATTAAAACTATTGGAAGAGAAACAACTATGTAAATCCTTCCAAGTGTGTATTTGGTGTTCAAGAAGTGGAATATTTGGGTTAGAATGTATCTCATGAAGGTGTAAAAGTGGACCCTAGAAAAATTGAAGCTATAAGGGAATGACCAATTCCCAAAAAGTTGAAGAAACTTAGAGGATTCTCAGGATTTTCAGGCTATTACAACAAGTTTGTCAATAACCATGGTCAAATAGAAACACCTCTAACAACATTATTAAAGAAGGAAGCATTTTCTTGAACCAAAGGAACAACCCAAGCTTTTAAAAAACTTAAGGAGGCTATGTGTACAAATCCCATCCTGATCACACCTGACTTTACAAAAACATTTATTATGGAGCGCGATGTCTTAGGTCATGGAATTGGTGCAATTTTAATGCAAGAAGGAAGTTCCCTTGAATTTCAAAGTAGCCAACTTAAAGGAAAAAACTTACTCAAACCTTTTTTTTTTACAAAAATGGTTATGAGTTTTATTATATATATAAAAGGGTTTTGCTTAGGAAAAAAAACCATGAAATACAAAATTTCAAAATGGCCAGAGGCCTTAAGAAGATGAAGAGCCTTACAATTCCTTAGATGGTTTGCAATTCCTTCTAGATATACAAAAAAACTACTATAGTTCTACCATGTATAAATTTTTTCAAAGGGGTATAGCAAAAACAAAACTTTTCACTGCATGAACCTGATTTATATTAGCTCTAACTCTGTGTCTAGCCCCTCTAGAGCGTTTCCTGTAGGATCACATTCTAGTTGAGAGTGTGGATTTCCTCTCTCTTACTCTCTCGTAAGTCTTCACTTGTATTTATATTCTCTCTAACTCTTTATTGATGCGTTAGTGTTTCTTGGAGCATCTTGGAGTTCTAGGCTGAGGGTATATCCCTTGGAAATTGGAGATTAGGGATTTTAGAGAAACTGGAAAAATATAGTGTTTCTACATTATATCGATTCACTCTTTGTATGAGATGTGTCTAAGAGAAGAGAGTGTGCATTTTCTCTCTGTTACTCTCTCTCAAGTTTTCACTTTTACTTGTATTCTCCCTCTCTTGAGGAGTTGGGATTTCTTGGAGGATCTTAGAGTTTTAATGTTAGGGTTTATCCCTTGGAAATAGGATATACAGACTTTGATAGAAATAAAAAATCAAAGAGTCTTTCTACAACATATCGATTATGTCACTTGTACTCAATCTTGTGATGAGATGTGACTAAGAGACGAGATTTCACATTTCCTCTCTCTTAATTCTTCACTTGTATTCTCTCTCACTTGAGGCATTATCATTTATTGGAGCATATTAGAGTTCTAGGGTTAGGGTTTATCCCTTGGAAATAAGAGATGATTCTTTTGAGAGAAAACCAAAAGGAGAGTCTTTCTACAACATGTGTTCCCTCTGGTGATGAGATGTGACTAAGAGAAGAGAGTGTGTGTTTCATATCTCTTTCTCTCTCGTAGGTCTTCACTTCTATTCTCTCTCTCTCTCTCTCTCTCTCCCTCTCTCTCTCTCTAGGTTCTAGGGTTTCTTGGGGCATCTTGGAGTTTTGGTATTAGTGTTTATCCTTTGAAAATTGGAGGTTAGAGTTTCTATAAAAACCCAAAAAGTGAGAGTCTTTCTAGAACATATCAGTTCATTCACTTGTATTCACTCTTGTGATGAGATTTGAATAAGAGAAGAGAGTGTTTGTTTCCTATCTCTTAATTCATCACTTATACTTGTATTCTCTCTCTTGAGGAACTAGGGTTTCTTGGAGCATCTTGGAGTTCTCGTGTTAGGGTTTATTCCTTGGAATTTGGAGATTAGAATTTTGAAAAAAAAATGGAAGGAGAGTCTTTCTACAACATATCGATTCACTCACTTGTATTCACACTTGTGATGAAATATGACTAAGAGAAGAGATTGTGATTTTCCTCTCTCTTACTCTTTTAAGTCTTCATTTGTATTCTCTCTCTCTTGAGGCGCTTAGGCATCTTGGAGCATCTTTGAGTTCCAAGGTAAGGGTTTATCCCTTGAAATTGGAGATTGGGATTTTGAGAGAAAAACAGAAGGAGAGTCTTTCTACAACATATCAATTCACTTACTTGTATTCACTCTTGTGATGAGATGTTACTAAGACAAGAGAATGCACATTTCTTCTCTCTTAGTCTCAAGACTTCACTTGTACTTGTAGTTTCTCTCTCTTGAGGCACTGGGGCTTCTTGGAGCTTCTTGGAGTTCTAGGGTTACTGTTTATCTCATGAAAATTGGAGATTAGGGTTTTGATAGAAATGCAGAAGCAAAGAGTATTTCTACAACATATTGATTCTATCACTTGTATTCAATCTTGTGATGAGATGTGACTAAGAGAAGAGAGTTCACATTTCCTCTCTCTTAATTCTTCACTTGTATTCTCTCTCTCTCTCTTGAGGCATTAGCATTTATTGGAGCATGTTGGTGTTGTAGGGTTAGGGTTTATCCCTTGGAAATTGAAGATTATGGCTTTGAGCAAAAACACAATGGAGAGATTTTGTCTACAACTTGTATTCCCTCTCATGATGAGATGTAACTAAGAGAAGAGAGTATGTGATTCATATTTCTCTCTCTTAGGTCTTCTGTGTGTGTGTGTGTGTGTGTGTGTGTGTGCACGCGTGCTAGGGTTTCTTGGGACATATTGAAGTTCTAGTATTAGTGTTTATCCTTTGAAAATTGGAGATTAGAGTTTTGAGAGAAAACTGGAAGGAGAGACTCTTTCTAGAACATATTGATTCATTCACTTGTATTCACTCTTATGATGAGATGAGACTAAGAGAAGAGAGTGAAAATTTCCTATCTCTTAAGTCATCAATTGTACTTTTATTCTCTCTCTCTTAAGCCTCTAGGGTTTCTTCGAGCATCTTGAAGTTTTGGGGTTAGGGTTTATTCCTTGGAATTTGTAGATTAGGGTTTTGACAGAAAAATGGAAGGAGAGAGACTTTCCACAACATATCGACTCACACACGTGTATTCACTCTTGTGATGAGATATGACTAAGATAAGAGAGTGTGCATTTCCTCTCTCTTACTCTTTTAAGTCTTCATTTGAATTCTCTCTCTTGAGGTGATAGGGTATCTTGGAGCATCTTTGACTTCTGGGTTAGGGTTTATCCCTTGAAAATTGGAGATTAGGGTTTTGAGAGAAATCCAGAAGGAGAGAGTCTTTCTACAACATATTGATTCACTTGTATTCACTCTTGTGATGAGATGTGAGTAATATAAGAGAGGGCACATGTGTTCTCTCTTAGTCTCAAGTCTTTATTCTCTCTCTCTCTTGAGGCACTAGCTCTTCTTGAAGCATCTTGGAGTTATAGGGTTAGGTTTTATCTCTTGGAAATTGGAGATTAGAGTTTTGAGAGAAAACCAGAAGGAGAGAGTATTTATACAACATATCAATTCATTCACTTGTACTCATTCTTGTGATGAGATGTGACTAAGAGAAGAGAGGGCACATTTCCTCTCTATTATTCTATTTTAAGTTTTGTACGTGTAATGTGCATCTCTCTCTTGAGGCGTATAGTTCTAGGGTTAGGGTTTATCCCTTAGAAATTGAACATTAGGTTTTTGAGAAGAAACCAAAAGGAGAGAGTCTTTCTATAGGAGAATCACAAGAGTGAATACAAGGGAGTGAATCAATATGTTGTAGAAAGACTCCTTCCTTCCAGTTTTCTTTCAAAACCCTATATCCAATTTCCAAGGGATAAACAACCTGGAAATCCAAGATGCTCCAATAAATTCTAGCACCTCAAGGGTTTGGGATTATCCCTTGGAAATTGGAGATTAGGGTTTTGAAATAAAACTGGAAGGAAAGAGTCTTTCTACAACATATCGATTCACTCACTTGTATTCACTCTTATGATGAGATTTGACTAAGAGAAGAGATTTTTCATTTCCTCTCTCATACTCTCATAAGTATTCACTTGTACTTTTATTCTCTCCTTCTTGAGGCACTAGGGTCCCTTGGAGGATCTTGGAGTTTGTGGGTTAGGGAATATCTCATGGAAATTGGAAATTAGGGTTTTGAGAGAAAACATGGAGAGAGTCTTTCTACAACATATCAATTCACTCTCTTGTATTTACTTTTGTGATGATATGTGACTAAGAGAAGAGAGTGTGCATTTCCTCTCTCCTAAGTCTTCACTTGTACTTGTATTCTCTCTCATTCTTGAGGCACTAGGGTTTCCTAGAGCACCTTAGAGTTCTATGGTTAGGGTTTATCCATTGAAAATTGGAGATTAGGGTTTTGAGAGAAAACTGAAAGGAGAGTGTATTTCTACAACATATAGATTCACTCACTTGTATTCACTCTCGTGATGAGATGTGACTATGAGAAGATAGTGCATAGTTCCTCTCTGTTACTCTCTCTTAATTCTTTTCTTACACCTGTATTCTCTCTCTCTCTTGAGGTGCTGGGGTTTCTTGGAGGAACTTGGAGTTCAAGGGTTAGGCTTTATCACTAGAAAATTTGAGACTAGGGTTTTGATAGAAAAATGGAAGGAGAGAGTCTTTTTACAACATATCGATTCACTCACTTGTATTCTCTCTTGTGATGAGAAGTGACTAAGATAAGAGAGTGTGGATTTCCTCTCTTGTAAGTCTTCAGTTGTAGTTGTATTCTCTCTGTCTCTCTATTGAGGCACTAATGTTTCTTGGAGCATATTGGATTTCTAGTGATCCAGGTGGATATTGGTGGCCACCCACCTTTTCCAACTGGCTCAAAACAACTTTATGGCAATTTTGGCAATTTACTATTTTTAGCAGGTTTAAACTTTCGGGACCATTTTGAGGGCCTAAATGAAGGTTTTTCAAGATCTAGGTTCTCAATGATAGCCAAAGGCATGATTGAGCCCCCAAAATGAATCTCCTCAATGATACCTTTCCAACAAGCTATCACACGCCTAAAACAGAGATCGTATGCAAAAGTTACGACTCCGGGAAGTTGATGCACCAACTTACCCAAACGGGGCCCACATGACTTTTGGCGCTTCATCTCCTAGGGTTAGGTTTTTGGATGTCTAGGACTTTTGGCATTCCTGATTATTGTAAAAATGCCTCTAGAGACTCATTGTAACCATCTTCTTGCGAATGCGAGTAGCCGTCACATCTCTTCTCAGAGATAAGCTGCCACCATTCTAGCGAGTCTTTCACTCTGTATTTTTACAGTCTCTGTACATTTCTTTCATTAATAGAAATCGTGTATTACTATATCTCTGTGTTTATGGTTGCATCTCTGATATATTTCTTTTATATTACTGTATATATGCGATATCTCTGTGCATTTCTTTATTATATCTCCGCTCTCATTTCGTGCCGAAAATAATCCAGATCATCTAGGGTTAGCGTTTATCCCTTGAAAATTGGAGATTGGGCTTTTAGAGAAACTGAAAAAATAGAGTGTTTCTACATCATATCCACTCACACTTGTGATGAGATGTGACTAAGAGAAGAGAGTGCACATTTTCTCTCTCTTACTCTCTCTCATGTATTCACTTGTACTTGTATTCTCTCTCTCTATTGAGGTGCTAAGATTACTTGGAGAATCTTGGAGTTCTAGGGTTAGGGTTTATCCCTTGGAAATAGAATACACAAATTTTGAGAGAAAAGTAGAAGCAAAGAGTCTTTCTACAACATATCGATTATGTCACTTGTATTCAATCTTGTGATGAGATGTGACTAAAAGAAGAGAGTTCACATTTCCTCTCTCTTTATTATTCACTTGTATTCTCTTTCTCTTAAGGTGTTAGCGTTCATTCGAGCATCTTGGAGTTCTAAGATTATGGTTTATCCCTTGGAAATTGTAGATTATGGTTTTGAGCGAAAACCGAAATGAGAGAGGCTTTCTACAACTTGTATTCCCTCTCGTGATGAGATGTGACTAATAGAAGAGAGTGCATGTTTGGTTTCTCTTTCTTTCTCTTAGGTCTTCACACGTATTCTCTCTCTCTCTCTCTCTCTCTCTCTCTCTCTCTCTCGGTGTTAGAGTTCTTGGGCCATCTTGGAGTTCTAGTATTAGTGTTTATCCTTTGAAAATTGGATATTAGAGTTTCAAGAGGAAACTAGAAGGAGAGAGTGTTTCTAGAACATATCGATTCATTCACTTGTATTCACTCTTATGATGAGATGTGACTAAGAGAAGAGAGTGTGCATTTTCTCTCTCTTAAGTCATCACTTGTACTTATATTCTCTCTCTCTTAAGGCATTGGGGTTTCTTGGAGTATCTTGGAGTTCCAGGGTTAGTGTATATTCCTTGGAATTTGAACATTAGGGTTTTGACATAAAAACATAAGGAGAGAGTCTTTCTACAACACATCGATTCACTCACTTGTATTCACTCTTGTGATGAGATATGGCTAAGATAAGAGAGTGCACATTTCCTCTCTCTTACTCTTTTAAGTATTCATTTGTATTCTCTCTTGAGGCACTAGGGTATCTTGGAGCATCTTTGAGTTCTAGGGTTAGGGTTTATCCCTTTAAAATTGGATATTGGGGTTTTGAAAGAAAACCAGAAGGAGAGTCTTTATCCAACATATCAATCAGTTACTCATATTCACTCTTGTGATGAGATGTCACTAAGACAAGAGATTGCACATTTCCTCTCACTTAGTCTCAACACTTCAGTTGTACTTGCATTCAATCTCTCTTGAGGCACTAGGGCTTCTTGGAGCTTCTTAGAGTTCTAGGGTTAGTGTTTATCCCTTGGAAATTGCAGATTAGAGTTTTGAGAGAAAACCAAAAGGAGAGAGTCTTTCTACAACATATCAATTCACTCACTTGTATTCACTCTTGTGATGAGATGTTACTAAGAGAAGAGAGAGAAAATTTTCTCTTGGTTACTCTCTTTTAATTTTTTTACTAGTAGTATCTCTCTCTCTCTCTCAGTGCTAGGTTGTCTTGGAGCATATTAGAGTTCCAGGGTTAGGGTTTATCCCTTGGAAATTGGAGATTATAGTTTTGAGAGAAAACCCAAAGGAGAGATTCATTCTACAACATATAAATTCACTCAATTCTATTTAGTCTTGTGATGAGATGTGACTAATAGAAGTGAGTGCACATTTCTTCTCTCTTACTCTATCTTATGTATTCACTTGTACTTGTATTCTCTCTCTCTTGAGGTGTTAGGGTTTTTTGGAGAATCTTGGAGTTCTAGGTGTTGTCGTCCTAATACACACTTGCAAACATGAGCAAAGTCCAGCTCACGTAGTGTGTCCTTGGAGGCACAATGCCTAGGTTCACAATCCACACTGTCACCTTGACTGGAACCTCTTCCGTCTAGGCTTACTCCTAGGGAAGCCAAGGGGAATAGACCCTAGTTACTAGATGTGATTTAACTTTGAAGTTCTAGGAGTTGATTTTAATTTGTTAAAAGGTTAAGGGGGAAAACTAGCCTAAGATGCTAAGGTAGAAAATGTAAAGTGCAAGTTTATCTAAATGACAAGCATCCCCTTTCCCTAAGTCAACTATGACTAGTGCCTAAGGTTGGGCAAGGGGTCAACTAAGTTTGAGGGTGTTCAATTAATGTTTACAAGTAAAATAAGTTGAAAACTATCCCATAACTAAAGATTACAATTATTTATACAATGAAAGATAAATATTACAAATGTACAAAAAGATACAAAGATACAAGGTATGAAAGTTTAGGAGATACAAGATGAGATCAACACATAAGCCAAGCATGCCCCAATAACACTTACTCTATTGGACTGTTTTTCAATGTAAACCACTAAAGCACTCAAGATTCAAGAAGATGAAGCTTCACCAAGTGGGATACTCAACTCCTTCTTGAATCACACCACAAGAGCAAATAAATAAAGATATATAAATGTGTTAACTCAAGTGCTCATAAAAATTTAAGAAAATTAGAGAGACAAACCATAAGATTGCAAATAAATATATAAAGATATGAAGTACTTGCAATAAGTGTGTTCCTAAACATATATCTAAGTTCCCCCAACACACATGGATTATCTATGCAACTAGGTGATTAGGAAGTTTCTTAAAAGTTTAAGTAAATTGTATTTCCCTCCCCCTAGCTATGTTTGGAGCCTTAAGCTTCCTCCTCCCTTGGCCAAATGACTGCCGAGTGCTCAATATAGTAAGGCAAGGAAGCCCACCCTAGCTTCCACCGTCAGCCCTGATAGTAAGAGTACTTCCCTGAAAGGACCCCCTCCTTGAGAGTCACGGGACGGTCCCTCGCCACTTCCTTCCGTTGTTTTCCTCAAACCCGTTTTAGATGGTGGAGATGGCTGAATGAGGCTATCCTAAGTGTTTAAAATGTTATTATGACTTGCGGGTGAGTATTTAGGTGTGTTTGAAGTGTTTTAGGAGTGTTTTAGGTGTCCGAAAATTATGTTTTTAGCCCAAAACCGAAACTGAAAGTGCTTGAAAATGAACTGCTATCAAAGTAAAGATTCAACCCATAAACTCATGAATGTAAAGCCCATAAAATGAAGACATTTAACATAGCATCCCATTCATCATCATGAAATAATGTTTTGCAAAAAAGAAAGAGCAAGAACAACTTGTCGAATGATAACAAGAATGAAACTTTAGGATTTTAATTACTCATCCACGTATGTGTTAACCATTGCAAAAGATATATGTGCTTGAAAGTAAAAGCTTGGAAAAGAAAAGAGTAAGATCCTAAACCATCAATAGATATCACATATGCTTGAAAAGAAATAGATGGAATAATGATTTAAGAAAATAGACGAGATGTATCACTTAAGCAAAACTTAAAGCATTAAACCATGAGATATTGATAAGCATATGAAGAGAAATAAATTGAAAGAAAAGGAAAGTTAGATGTGATGACTACTCTAGAAGATTTTAAACCATCATAGCATATAGATCATCAAAATGAATAATTTTCCTTTTAGCCTCACGATTTTGGGGATTACTCTCCCAAGGTGTAGGCAACTAACTTAGCAAAACTTAGAAATTTGAAAACCACTCACAATAGCCAAGGTGGAGGCAAGCCTACCATTATTGGCCAAAGAGGGTTGTAAACCAAAAGCAAGATTATTATTATTAAGTGGCCACACTACCTTGTCTTGAAGACAAGAGGGGCCAAACAAATGAAAAAAACTTAACTTGAAAACAAAAATTAATCTAGCCCAACGATATTGGGGGGTTGGCTTGGCCAATCACACACCCAAGGTGTAGGCAATGTATTGTTAGCTTTGAATGATACAAAAAATTGTTGAAATGGAAGAAAAACAATGAGATTTACAAGAGGAAAGGTGAGGGATTTGTTACCCAACCAAGGAGGCTCTTGGAGATGTCTTGAGAAGGAATTTTGGCAGAGTTTCCCCTTGTCCCTGGTAAGAATCTGCAAAAAACAGCAAGCAAAAGCTTGTTGGAAATGCTGCAAGACACAAAGAAGTTAAGGAAAATTTTCTGTTTTTACACAGAAAATTTTCACATAAAAATTTCCAAGTAAAATGTAG
>ML780437.1:1060303-1080954 GCA_009831015.1 Picea engelmannii | reverse complement strand
ACCTGAAAATAACATACCTTAGAACACATCACCAAAAGACTTCATCCTCCCTTGAAATCCGACCTTCTTTTACTTCTTCTTCCCTCTGAAATTAGACTTGTATCAAATGAATGTATAATGATATTTATTTATACCATTTATGTAACTTCATTTTAACATTAGGGCCGGCCTGACACTTTCTTATTTTGTAATTATTTTCTTTAATTATTTTCAGGGCCTACATGTACTTCCTTTTTCAATTCACTTTGTCATCTTCAAAAATTCATTTCTCTTCAACCATGAGGATCCATGTGACATACCACATACCACTGGAAACAACATGATGTAGACTATCCATTCATGGGTGTTGTATATGTATGTGCATTTTCCTTCAGGTCCAAATACCTTTATCAATCTTGCGGTCCAAAACCCATGACTAGGGTTGACATCAATGAAAACAATCAATCTTCCAACAAGCAGGAGTTTTCTGAAAGGCTTAGAGTCGTGAGAAAGCTCAGAAGGAACTAGACCTTCGAAGGAGTCGAAGGAAGGCAGAGGCCAAGTGCCTTGAAATTTTGAAAGAAGGCATAGCGATGTCGGACCGCAGGAGGACGAGTTCCGCAGAGAGAGACACTTTGCTTAGTTTGCACAGAAGTTCACAAGGGAAAGACGAACAATCAGAATTCTCTGTGGAGAATCCACGAAATCCTGTGACCTGTCAGATCTCATGAAGAAGCAAGGGGGATTACTGCTAGAATTCCTAAAGGTGAAAGCTCAGGAGAATTATAACCGTAGATCTAAGCCACAAGGATCGTTGGATTTACATGTGGATTCCTATATCGGGTTTTCATAGGTGAAAGTCCCGTAAACTTTGCAATGGGAATCACGATATCCCGAACCGCGAAGTCCCGAAGGATAAAAGGATTGTGTGGGCCACAGAGGAGACAACGAGTGGACAGGTGGCGCACTCTCGACAAGGAAGTCAATTCAGTTGACTGTTTCGGGGTTTCATGGAGTGAAGTTACGAATTCCTTGCATTAGGATTCACGATATTGCGAAGTCTGAAGTCCCGACGGAGTAAAGGGGCGTTGAAAGGTCAACCTCACAGATGCATTGGTATTTCAGAAAATCGGGTTTCGGGAATCGAGGGAATGAGTTGCTCGATATCGCGATCGTCAAAATCATGATAAAGATAAATCCGAAGCAAGGAGAAAGAAGAAAGGTCAGCGTTGACTATTTTCGGGTTTTGGGGATTTGAGAGATAGGCGCGAAAGTCTGATCCCCTGAAGTATAAAGGGGATTTCTCAAAGTTAAGTGTGGGTGCAGATTTCCCGAAAAGGAAATAGAAGAGCCATTTCAAAGCTCTTCGGGCCAGTGTAAGGGAAAAGATCCAGTGTACGTGACCTTTCGACCTGCGGGTTGAGGGGGGCTGTGTCAGGTTTGGTATCAGAGCTCAGAAAGGTTCTTTTCTTTCTGTAGCAAGGAAAAATAAATTTCACCATGCCGTCGAGAAGAAGGGACAGAAAAACACCCGATCCACCAGAGGAGAGGGAAATGCCGAGAAGAAGAGGTAGGCAAATGATTGATCCAGCCATGGAGAAAGAAATGCGTGATCTACGTGCTAGACTTGAAGACATGGAGACAACACAGAGACACACAGTCAGTTCTGGGGATCTTAGTGATTCTGAAAGTGAAATTGAGGTTGAACATGAAGAAGAAGTTGCAGCTGAAGATGCAGCAAACGAACATTTGATTAGAGCTATTGCAAGAATGGGTGCAAGAGAGAAAATGGACATTCCAGTTTATGAGGGAAATCTAGATGTAGAGGAGCTTCTAGACTGGATTAGAGCCCTGGACACATAATTTGACTATGAAGATGTCGAAGAGGACAAGAAGGTCAATCATGTTGCCACTAGATTAAAAGGACATGCAACATTGTGGTGGGATGAACTACAAGCTGACAAACACTGCAAGGGAAAGAAGAAGATCAAAAGCTGGGATAGAATGATCGCGAAGATGAAAACAAAATTCATCCCCAAGGATTATCAAATTACTCTATTCATGAGAATGCAGAACCTGAGACAGAAGCTGATGACAGTGAAAGAATACACTGAAGTATTCTACAGGCTGAACATCAGGGCAGGTCATCGGGAAAGCGATGATGAAAAAGTTGCCAGATACATGAATGGCTTGAGATATGACATTTAGGATGAGATGATCATGGTAACCATCCGAACGATGGAAGATGCTTATCAGATGGCTCTAAAATCGGAAGAGAAGCTGAGCCGAAAGCAGGGTTAAAGAGGCCGAGGTAGAAGTCAGCCCAGAGGCAAATCAATTGCCTAGGATAAATATTAGAAGCCCAAGGAGGACTGGAAAAAACCTCAGACTCGAACTAAAAGAGGTGGAACCTCATAGCGATGGCAATATGATGAAAAGAGAGGGCAGCATACTGAACAGAGAGGAGATTATGCTGACAATAATACTTTTCCTCGTACTAGAGGTAGAGGAAGAGGAAGAGGTAGAGTAATAACCTACTTCACATGTGGAAAGAATGGGCACAAGTCTTATGAGTGTCCAGATAAAAAGAAAGAAGGAGGAGAAACTCACATTGTCGAAGCACAGAGGCGAGATGTTGAGGTGGAAGATGCTGAAGGCGGAAGATCGTTGATGATGCGAAAAGTTCTTTTGACACCAGAGAAGGAGGTGGAAAGTTCAGTCCAAAGGAACAGACTTTTCCGGACTGCTTGCAAGACCAAGGATAGGGTATGCAAGGTCATTGTGGACAGTGGTAGCACAGATAACCTCGTTTCTACAGAGATGGTAGAAAAGTTGGAGCTGGAGACGATTGATCATCCAAGCCCATACAGAGTTTCGTGGCTACAAAAAGGACATCAGGTAACTGTCACTAAACAATGTTTAGTTGAATCCAAGATAGGAGGATATAATGATAAGATACTTTGTGATTTTATTCCCATGGATGTTTGTCATATATTGCTGGGTAGACCATGGAAATACGACAGGAATGTGATTCATGATGGGAGAATGAACACATACACCCTAGAGAAGAATGGGAGAACTCACATGTTGCTTCCAATCAAGGATAAGGAGGTGAAACAGGAAGTAAGCAACACTGTACTTCTCATGAGTGGGAAGGAACTTCTTACAAAGGTTAAGAAGAAGGAGGATCCACAGTTCATTGTGGTTAGGAAACCAAAGATTGTTTTGACCAACACAAGAGTGGACGATTTACCAGAAGAGTTTCAGGAACTGCTGGAAGAGTTCGCTGACATAGTAGTGGATGAACTACCTCGTTCGTTGCCACCGATCAGAAGTGAGAGTCATCATATTGATATCGTACCAGGAGCCAGTTTTCCAAACAAAGTCGCGTACAGACTAACGCTGCAAGTGAATGAAGAGGTCAAAAGACAAGTCCAGGATTTGTTGGACAAAGGTTTGGTCAGGGAAAGATTGAGTCCGTGTGCTGTTCCAACAATACTCAGTCCAAAGAAAGACGGAGGCTGGAGGATGTGTACTGACTCGAGGGCGATCAACAAGATAACCATCAGGTACCAATTTCCATTGCCAAGGATGGATGATTTGATGGATTGCTTGAGTGGAGCAAAGTATTTTTCAAAGATTGATTTGAAAAGCGGTTATCATCAAATCCGCATGAGTGAAGGTGACGAGTGGAAGACAACATTCAAAACCAATGAAGGGTTGTATGAATGGCTTGTTATGCCATTTGGCTTAACCAATGCACCGAGTACCTTCATGATGTTGATGAACAAAGTCCTGAGGGAGTTCATCGGAATTTTTTTTATCGTATATCTGGATGACATACTGGTTTTTAGTAAAACAGTGGCAGAGCATCTGAAGCATTTGGCTACAGTGATGTAGAAATTACAGCAGGAGAAGCTGCTGATAAACATGAAGAAGTCCTCATTCATGAAGATGGATCTCATTTACTTGGGGTTTTTTATTTCTGCAGATGAGTTGAGGATGGATCCAGATAAGGTGGAGGTAATCAAGAATTGGCCATCACCGAAGAATATTTTTGAGGTGAGAAGTTTTCACGGATTGGCTAGTTTCTACCGAAAGTTCATCAGGAATTTCAGTGGAATTAGTGCACCGATGATGGATACAGTGAAGAAAAGACATAAATATTTTCACTCGACAGAAGAGGATGAGAAGAGTTTTAATCTGTTGAAGAGGAAGATTTCGGAACAACCAGTTCTGGTGTTTCCATATTTCGAAAAGACATTTCAAGTGAAATGCGATGCAAGTGGATTTGCAATAGGGGCAGTCTTGAGTCAGGAAGACAGGCCGATAGCATACTTCAGTGAGAAGCTGAATGAAGCGAAAGTGAAATAATCCACTTATGATAAGGAGTTTTATGCTATTATATGGGCATTGAAGAAATGGAGACATTACTTGATCCCGAAGGAGTTTGTCTTGTATAGTGACAATCATGCATTGCAGTTTGTGACTCAACAGGAAAAGTTGAATCAGAGACATGTTAAATGGGTTGAGTATATGCATAATTTCACTTTTGTGATTAAACATATTTCTGGTACTGCTAACAAAGTTGTTGATGCTTTGAGCAGGAAGTGTTTTCTATTGCAGGAGTTCAAAGTCAAAACGTTGGGTTTTGATGATCTCAGGAACATGTACGCAGATGATCAGGATTTTAAGGAAGCGTATGAAGCAGCTGAGAATCCAATTCTCAGGGATAGAAGCCAATGGGCAGAATACATGATCCAGGAAGGATTACTGTTCAAAGGTAATCGGTTGTGTATTCCAAAATGCTCCATGAGGGAGAATTTGATGAAGGAGAAACACAGTGGAGGACTGGTCGGGCACTTTGGTCACGACAAGATGTTCGCAAAGTTGAATGAGTCATATTTTTGGCCGGGAATGCGAGCAGACGTCAAGAGATTCATGGACAAATGCATAATTTTCCAGCATTCAAAGGGAAGGAAACATAATGCAGGGTTTTATCAACCATTTCCCATACCTGAGAAGCTGTGGGATGCAATCAGCATGGATTTTGTATTGGGGTTGCCAAGAACACAAAGAGGTTTTCACTCAATCTTTGTGGTGGTGGATAGATTTTCCAATATGGCACACTTCATTCCATGTCAGAAGACCAGTGACGCAACTCACATTGCGAATCTGTTTTTCAAAGAAGTCGTTCAACTTCACGGCTTACCAAGGAGCATAGTTTCGGATCGAGACACCAAGTTCATAGGGCAGTTTTGGAGGACCTTATGGAAGAAACTGGGAACTAACTTGTCATTTAGTTCGACTTATCATCCTCAGACGGATGGACAGACATAAGTGGTGAACATAAGTCTGGGAGACTTGCTGAGAAGCCTGGTGACAGAACACCACAGCTAGTGGGACAACATATTACCACAGGCATAATTTGCTTATAACGACTCAATTAATAGAAGCACATAGCAGAGTCTGTTTCAAATTGTTTATGGCATGCAACCAAGAGGAATTTATGAGTTAAGGGATTCAGAACAGAATGCAACTAGGAGCGCTAGTGCAGAAGATTTCATAGAGGCGATGAAGGAACTTCACAGCCAGGTGAAGGAGTGATTGCAAAATTCAAGCCGGGAATATAAGCGTAGAGAAGATCAACATAGGAGACAACTTCAATTTGAGGTTGGTGATTTGGTTCTGGCACATTTGAGAAAGGAAAGGTTCTCGAGAGGAACATATAATAAGCTGAAGATGAAGAAAATCAGACCATGTAGGGTCTTGAAGAGATTTGGGGAGAATTCTTACAAGATTGAATTACCCAATGGGATTGGATTTCTCCTATATTCAATATCTCATATTTGTACCCATATAAAGCTGAGGAAACAGGGACAGGAAATGAACAATCAGGGATCCAGTGGACAAAGCAGATGTCAGTTGCAGAAAAGCCACAGATGGAGCGCATACTGGATAAAAGACTGAGCAAGAAGACCAGACGAAAGAAATACTTTGAATATTTGGTCAAGTGGAAGGGCCATCCGGTTGAATATGCCAGCTGAGAGAATGAAGCAGAAATCCAGAAGCATGGACAGACCGTGTGTGAGCTCATGGATAGGAGCCCATGAAAATTTTCAAGCCAGGGAGTATGATGCAGGAGCATCTCAAGCGAGCCGGTGCAGAGACAACGAACAACTGGATAAACGTCCAGCACAAATTTTGGAAAATATCTTAAAATATTAATGAATCCATTAAGAAGGAGCACCCTTGTATAATGTAAATAGACCTTGAGCGATTCTCTCTCGTCCTTAGTAGGTAGAAGGCATTTGTAGTAGTTAATGCAGGTAGATAGAATTGAGTGTTAGATTAGACAGTTTTAGAGCTCAAGAGGGAAACGGGATATAGACACCCTCATTGTGTATTGTAACATTAGTATGATGAGCATGAAGAGCATAGAGAAGAAACATAGAGCTGTGTGAAGACACCCATGTATAGATATTTGAATTAATAGAGAAAGCTTTGATTCAAATTCATGGCGTCGTGTTTGTTCTCTGTGTATGTATATTGAATGCTATGCTCATGGTTATTTTACTCTTTCTATTGTACATTTTATTTTATGCTATGTATGAATGATTTCTTGTTGAATGTATGAAATCTGAGAGAGAGAGTAAGAGAAATGAGTTTCAATTGTTTCTCTATCTGAGCAAGGGTTCCTGCAAGGAGTGCAGTTGAATTTTTCTGTAAGGAGTGCGTACAAAGGGTTCAGAGGTTTGTCTCTAAAAGCTCCGATAGAGTAGCTTTTGTTCTCATTCACTCAGAAGTGCAGTTAGGCATAGGATTCGTGCAAGGAGTGTGCAGGCCGAGCAAAGTCTCAGGGTTGCAGACCTGAGCAAAGTATTGAGAGACCGCTGCTGCAGGTGTGTGCAGTGTCGGAGAATTTCAACACTTGGAAGTGCTTGAAAGTCTACCGCAAGGAGTGTGAGCAGGAGTTTTTTGAAAGGCTTAGAGTCGTGGGAAAGCTCAGAAGGAACTGGACCTTCGAAGGAGTCGAAGGAAGGCAGAGGCCAAGTGCCTTGAAAGTTTGAAAGAAGGCATAGCGACGTCAGACCGTAGGAGGACAAGTTTCGCGGAGAGAGACACTTTGCTTAGTTCACGCAAAAGTTCACAAGGGAAAGACGGACGGTTGGAATTCTCTGTGGAGAATCCAGGAAATCCTGTGAGCCGTCAGATCTCATGAAGAAGCAAGGGGGATTACCATGAGAATTCCTAAAGGTGCAAGCTCAAGAGAATCATAACCGTAGATCCAAGCCACAAGGACCGTTGGATTTACATGTGGATTCCTATATCGGGTTTTCGTAGGTGAAAGTCCCGTAAAATTTGCAACGGGAATTGCGATATCCCGAACCATGAAGTCTCGAAGGCTAAAAGGATTGTGTGGGCCACAGAGGAGACAACGAGTGGACAGGTGGCACACTCTCGACAAGGAAGTCAATTCAGTTGACCGTTTCAGGGTTTCGTCAAGTGAAGTTCCGAATTCCTTGCATTAGGATTCATGATATTGCGAAGTCCGAAGTCCTGATGGAGTAAAGGGGAGTTGAAAGGTCAACCTCACAGATGCATTAGTATTTTAGAAAATTGGGTTTCAGGAATCGAGGGAACGAGTTGCTCGATATCGCGATCGCTGAAATCGCGATAAAGAGAAATCCGAAGCAAGGAGAAAGAAGAAAGGTCAACATTGACTATTTTTGGGTTTTGGGGATTTGAGAGATAGGCACTTGACAGCCAGATTCGCGAAGGCATGAAAGTCCGATCCCCTGAATTATAAAGGGGATTTCTCAAAGTTAAGTGTGGGTGTAGATTTCCTGAAAAGGAAATAGAAGAGCCATTTCAAAGCTCTTCGAGCCAGTGTAAGGGAAAATATTCGGTGTACGTGACCTTCCGACCCGCGGGTTGAGGGGGGCTACGTCAGAAAACAGATTATGGCACTATGCATAGGCACTATACATCTAAAGGAGTAAACCACATCCACATGCTTAGGCCTAGGTAAGGAGATAAACAAGTAAAGACTTTAGCACTTGTAATCCATTTCCAAAATATGGAAGGCCACGTGGTCACCTTTGGGTATTGAGTGTCTTAATGTACCATGTGAAAAATCCATACCGCCCCCATGGTAAGAGATGTTATCCATGAAGAGGATAACATGGAGGTTCCATGTATAAGAGGAACTGACAAGCAACTAAAAGGCGAACAAAGAGAAAATAAGGTGAGACACAAAAGAAAATGCAAAGACGCCTAAGGGAAGGAGCACATATATCAGTTGTGGAATGAACCAATGCCTTGATATAAGGAAGAAAATATCTCACAAAGCAACATAAACCCTATCATGGAGGTCCTTTCATCTAAATACCTTTGACATAAGTGGAGAGAAGCACAAAAACATCACGCAAATGCATGTTAACAAGCAAGGTATACGAAAGAAATGTGCAATCAACCTCAACTATGAATGACAAATTGAGAATGTTCAAGACAAGGGAGAAAACAAACCTAACTACTACATAATGTAAATAGAGTCTAAGTAAGATGTCAAGGAAGCATAAAGATATAAAATCTATGCAATTGTTATATGCAAAAAAAATAAATAAGATATATGCTATAAAAGCATGAAGCTACAATAGTATGCCAAGTTTATCTATAAACAACAAACAACAACTAAACCATGAGATCAACTAATTGCAAGCTAATGACAAGGTTAGATATCAACATTATACGATGAATAAACCATCCAATAGAAAGTTACAAACATAATGATAAGTGTATCTACCAACAACAAATAACAACTAGACTATGAAAACAAAGAGAAGTCTAACTAGTAAAAATAAATAACAACTAAACTAACAAAATTAAAGTTTTTCCAACAATAGAGAAAGAGCTAAATGGTTCTACACTTGCACTCACATGTACTTGTCGTGGGGAAAATGATCCTCTATTGTATCTATTAGACATGTGGATACTGGAATAGCCTGCAATCACGCAATCCAAAGATCAAGGGAAGAGAGGGGATTGGTGCCCCAAGCACAACATAGAGATGGAGGAAATGTCCACTCCCTAATGATGCACTGATACACATGCCAAACAAGAGAAAAGACAATAGAGGAGGAAGAGGCACAAGGCGAGAAGAGGGACAATGGTAGCAAGATCACCTTAGACATCCATACAACCATGGTTCTACTGGATGTGTTATCCCCGATTTCTAGGGATAACTAGGAGATCATGTCTCGAGGCCCAAAGGTCCTAGACATGGAGTACCGAGAGCAGGATTGACCTAAGCATGGCCCTGGAGGGCCCATCCTTTTCTTCTCTCATCAAATTCATCTTGTCAGCAGCAACAACATCCATCACCTTCGTCTTGGTCTTGCATTAGAGGAGGCTCTTGCTCCATGAGGTAATTGGTCCAGGTATCATGGTATGTGTCACTTTTGATCATTGAAACCTTTAAATATATGCATCTGATTCCTTTTATCTCTGAAAACTGCTTGGATCTTACATTAGCCCACTTGACCATGCATGGGGAGATTGACAACTTTCCCTAGCAAGCTTGTACCCATAGGTTTTGGTTTTCCACTGGGGGGATTTTTGAAGAGCCATCGTCCACTCCCATCATACCACCACTTTTTTCATCTTATCTCCCGCTCATTTGTCCCATTCCCCTTGTCCGGGCATTGGATTGAACTATTTGTAGTGTTGCACCTTATCTTGTGGGAAGAAGGGGCTAAAGGCCCAGAAGGTAAAAGCAGCTGGTAAATGATAAAAGCCTAGAAATAAAACCTTGAGATGCTTCGCCCAAGGATCCCCGAGATAGCAATAAAAAGCCTCTCAGCAAGAAACAAGAGGGACCCGAAAAATAACAAACAAGACCTATTCAAGATGATAGGGGGTCTCATCACGAGCCAACCTATTATGTTCATGGGTACCTAACAGTATGACATTGCCACCATCTGGTTACCACACCAAGGCAGAGACCTTTGGTTGCATGGCCAAGGGAAAGGGGGTCTCATCATGAGACAACCTTCTCATCTCTGTGAAAGTACTTGTGGGTAACATTGTCAGCTCTGGTCACCATGCCAAGGCAGTGTCATCTGGTTAGCCCTTGAATAAAAAGAAAATAAGAAGAAAAAGAAAATAAAGAAAAGAATAAAGGCAAGAACGGGCTTGGAAAAATTGCATCCATGACAGGTACAACTCGCCTTCTACAAAGGCACCCACAGATAACAATATGCATCCCTGGCTCTCACTCTACCCACATGTTTGGACATCCCCTAGCCACATCACCTCATTTACATGGCTTGGATAAATTCCTCCTGGAAACTTTCCTTTTCTCATGGATACTAGCCCAATAGGACATCTTGCCTTTTTCTCTAGTCTTGTATTGTAGATTTTTGTAATGTCTTTGAGCTATTGACTGATGTATTAGGGTCTTATGCATATGTTTGATAATATTGATGATGAAATGTGATTAACATTGCTATGATCCCGGTGACTAATGAGCCCATGGAGGGCGTAGCTTTTGATGTGCAAGACCATGCCCAATGGACAGGTACCGTTCGAACCGGTACACATGGGGAGATGATCAGTTCAGACCTCCATGGGGTTGAAGAGCCCACCAGATGGATGTTGAGACCCCATCAAGGGGAAAATATAGGACAATGGTGATCAGGGTCTTGCACCAAGAGAAGAAGAGGGTGTTCCATCAAAGGCACTTTGGCAAAGCCCAGCCTAGGGGGAATGACCCCTTTTCAGTGGAATGTTGGCCTTGGAAGGCTCAGGACGTCCCCATCCTCACCATGACGTCATCCATATTCATGGACATTCTTGGAGACAAACTGGGTAGCAATGGCACATGTGGCATGTTGGAGAGGCCCCTGGGGGGCTAACATTTTGCTCCTGTCTGTCTCATTTTCCCTAGAAAGGGCTAGCGCCTCCGTTGAAGGGGATTTTACCTTTTTACAGCTCAGTTAGGGTTTTAATTTGACAATTTAATTTAAAAATAATATTATGGCCTTGTCGACCATTTTTATGACCTAAAATTAATTAAGGTCATTGATATAATATATATTGAAGAGTTTTAGCCTCATTTTGACATAACAAATCACTCACTCATTAGTGAGGTCTGATTTTTAGCGCACTAATTGGGTATTTTGTTGGTTTAGTGAGGCACACTTGTTGAAGGAAGGAATTTCTTGGCATTTTATGGTGTTTCTCTTGAAGGAAGGTGTTACAACTAGGGTTTGCATGGTTATTTCTTGATGAATTGTAAGTATTTTTTTGCAAAACTTCTTGATTGAATGGATGTAGTCTAATATTCTTGCATATGTTTATAATTTGCTAATGAAAAACCCTAGGTGACAAGAACACAAGTAGGTCCTTGTTTCATGTCCCCTAAAAGAGAAATTTTCAGCCATTGAAGAAGGAAGAAAGAGCCTAGCCATAACTACACTCTTATTGCTTCTTCTCCTTGAGCTAGCCGTACTTTCTGAAGTCAAGAAGGAGGAGACATCCTAGGCCTAGGTTATCTACACCTAGGGTCTTCCTGCTTCTAGGGTTTGGTGATAGAGCCTTGCTATAGCAACACTCTCCCTCATTTCACTCTCTAGTCTTGATTTATCTTTCATGCTAGCCATTTTTCCAAGTTAACCTAAGGAAGGAGGAGAGAGCACGAGGCCTTTCTTTAGCAACACCGGAGTGAGCCTCTTTCCCCTAGGGTTTTGATTCTGAGGCCCTGCCATAACAACACTTCAGAACCCTTCCCTCTAGTCCTTAGTCTTCTTCCTTCAACCCTTGTGTCCTCCATTAAATTGACTCCATTAACCCTTAGGCACTGATCTTAGACTTCCAGCTTTGAAGTGAAAGTGATCAAACAAATCTCAAACTCTTTTCTAAATTGAAACCCTAACTAACTGCCAACCCTAGGAATGGTGACGTCACCCTTGGTTATCTCATCTTGATGCAACAATGTTTCATTTTATAAGCAATTAAATCCATTGTTTAAAGCATTTATTGAACGAGGGATTGATTGGATACATTTATTGCTACATCATCTTGATATTTATTGGTGGAGTGATATTATTTCATTGTCATATTAAAAAACATTGACTTCGTCAATATTTATTGTTATAATTGCTTATATATTGAAATCAGATAGTCTTATGAAGTACTAACCCATTGAATCATAGCTTGCATATATTGGTTTGATATTGCTTTGTTCTGGGTAGGTGTTCTTCTTTGGGGCTTCACTTCATTATTGGTTGTTTAGCCGAGACTGTTTGTTTTGGTGGTGACCTGTGAAGGGGGAACTTTACCTTTGTCCTTTTAACTTTTGCCTCTTCAAAACTCTAGGTTACCGGGGACATCTCCCCTGGGCCTAACCTCCCTAAAGAGAAAGAACCTCCCCATCGTGGTGACATTGGGTGGGATAGGTTCTTGTTACGCGAGTTTGGCCTTCTATCTTATAGCCATTTGACCTAGCTACAAACTGTGCGATAACAAGATGAACTAGCCAAGACCATTACCTAGGAAGGTGACAAAAGGAAGAGGGTGACAAGAATATGACTCTCACATGAAGGAATAACCCAACGGAAATCCATCTTCAAGGGAAAGAAGAGGAGCAATGGTAGAAAGGTCCCTTGCAACATCCATACAACCATCACTCTACTAGAATAACTGGCAAAGACGATTACTTATGAAGGAAAGGAAAGGGAGAGTAACGAAAACTTATCACTATTGGAACCATAACACTTTAGGTGGGGCCCTCACCTAAAGGAATAACCCAATAGCAATCCAACATCAAGGACAAGAGGAGACAAAAGGGGGACATGAGACTAAGAGTTTAAGGGTTTCCACAATATGTAAAGGGGAACCCATGGGACAGGAAGGAAGGAGCTCATCCAAGACAACCATGAAATGATAAATGAGAAATTTGGGCCTTCCCAAGGAAGAAAAAGTGTGATGGGGATGCCTAGAATGAGGGAGGAAAGTAAGGATGGGAACGTGCCTAAAGTGGAAAAAAGGAGAGAACTAGAGGATGTGGTAAAGGATCCTTCTCTGGGCGGAGTAGAGAAGAGAAATTAGGGCGTAAGAAGAATATGACTCACCTTCATGTACAAGTGTATCTCCCCCATGAAGTTGTATAGGATGTCCATCATAGCATCAATTTAGTGTCTTATGAGGAGGAGGTTGTATTCAAGGTCTCAACCAAGAACCAAAAAAACAGATGCCACAATTCTAGGCTTGAGATTAATGTCGAGAGTCAAGAAGTCGATTAGTTTCTCTTCTTATTTCTCAAAACCTCAACTAGTAATTTTAGTAGGAGATATTTTTGATTACCTATCTCATGACAAACTCATAGAGGGATAATGTGAAGGGAAGATCCAAGATCAACAATTACACATTTAAGTTTGAAATCATTGCACATGGCTAGGACATGAAAAGGGGAAGTGAGATTGGCATCAAGGATGTCCAAGGAAACTTAAAAGTCAAAAGAAGGAACAAGGTCTCCACAAATGAAGCAAAAACTCCATGAACAAGGATGAAAAATCTAAGGGAAAGTGAGCAAAAGTGTCCCTACTAGGAGCAAGGACTCCCAAGAGAAGCGAAGGTTTTAAGGCAATATAACTCTAAACTAAAAAATTTATTCCCAGTTTAGAGAAATTGGACAAGGAAATGCACCAATAGACAACTCCATGAATTTTTAGCAAAAGGCACTCTTTGTTCATATGGAAACAAAAAAAAACACTATGTTCCAAAAGAAACTAGAAAACTCTCATAGGTTAATTAAACAAAACCTCATGAATAAGCAAACTTGTGTGGAACAATCCAAAGATTCATAAAATAGAAAGAAAACAAACATAAAGAACACCCAAAAAGGAAAAAGGCAAGGTTGGAGGAAAAAGGATGGGATTTTGAACCTAAAAACAAAATAAGGCACGTGGGGTGACTCACCAAGGAGTGCACCCACTAACAAAATCCAATGCAAAAACATGGCGAGGGAGCCTCCACTAGATTAATTTAATTAAATGGATGGTTCTTTCACATTACACCAAGTAATGAGAGGTGATGCTCTGGTTTGGGGAAAATACGTTTTTGATAACTAGTTCAAGTCTTTTAGCATCCATAGCTTCACTAAAGTAAATGAACTTTAACCTAAATATACAAAGTCCATATATTCACTAGAGTAAATGAACTTTAACCTAGATATACAAACTCCTACAAAACCTCTCAGAAAATTTGTTTTCCTCATATTGTGATTAATTTAAGGAAAACATGTAAAAAACATCATTCTTGGCCTCTTTATATAATCTCATCTCATTAATATGGAGCAGTGTTTTCTTTCCATGAAAAAAACACTAAGCATTTGAGTATTAGGAACAAAAACAAAATATAAATCATAGAGCTATATTAATGGAATTTGAAACTAGAAATGTATTTAGTTGAGTTGAGAAGAGATTTAATGTAGCAATTGAAGTTGGACTGCTGTTTTGTCACACTATCTACAAAACTAAGTTTATGAGGCATGGAGCTTATCCTAACTCATCCTCTTACACAATCCAATACAAAATCTTTCCTATAAATTGTTATTGATATTAAATTGTTGATTGAGAAAAGGAATGAGTAAATATCAACGACATATCTATATAAATACATATAACTAAATAATGATTAGCTTTTTATATTTATAAATTTTATAAATTTTATTGAAAAATTTAATATATAATTTCATAAAAGATAATCATACTAAAATTAAACTTCCTTAACCTTAACTTAACTTATAAAACTATGCAAATTTTCAATATATAAAAACTTTATTTTTTTTGGTTGATATACATTAATCTAATCTCAAAATAATGAATTTTATAAATATATAATATAAAATTTATTTTAGTTTTTAAAAATCCTATCTCTTTAATAATATTCATGTAAATTAATTAATAATAAAATATTTAAAAACTAAATTAATTTAAAAAAATAAATATAAAAACAAATTTAAATATAATTTAAATATAACATATAAGTTCTACAACTACAATCACTTTCTAAATCTACATAAATATCCAACTTAACTCTCTTGCTTATCACAATGATTTCTTAAAATTTGAGTTTCTACTAATTCAATATAAATAATATACAACAACCAATTAATTATGATTTCTTAATTAATTGTTTATTGTATATTATTAAAGTTTCTACCAATTCAACATTAATAAAATAAAACAAACAACTAATTATAATTTTTTAAAATTTGGGTTTTTATCAATTCAATATAAATAATATAGAACAAATAACTAATTTTATAATTCCACCTCACATTTAGAGGTAACTATTTTCTAAAATATGAGAGTATTTAATGTGCATGTACCTAACCAAAAATAAGTTTGAGTTTTTATCAATTCAATATAAATAATATAAAACAAATAACTAATTTTATAAGTTTGAGTTTTTATCAATTCAATATAAATAATATAAAACAAATAACTAATTTTATAATTCCAATTTAGGATTAACTATTTTTTAAAATATGAGAATATTTAATGTGCATGTACCTAGCCAAAAATAAAGAGTAGAAGACCTATAAATTTTCTTATCTATTTAATCAACTTAAACCAATAAAACAATACCTTTTTATTTATTTTTTAAATAAAAAAGGTAGAGCCTGCTATATTAGATTAACAAAAAACTTTGACAAGATATACAGTTGCATGGGTCTAAGTCACCAAAAATGCTGTCGATTATCGGAAACCGGCATAAGTGGAGAGCAAATAACAGTTGTATGATAAAACAAGAAAGAGAGTAGCATCTGTCCTGCCCGGAGGAAACCAGGACAGATGTCTATAGTCCAAATGAACATAAAACAGTAACTTGAAAAGACTAAAAACCAAGAGAGCATAAAAACCTAGGTACCCGGTAACCTGTCGCCATCTTCAGTCTGCCACATGGACCCAACCAGGATGGCAAAAGACTGCGCGTAGAGGGGGCACTTCCGCTGAGCTGGAACATTGGAATATGCATCGAGAAGCATGTCCAGGCGCTGGCCCATGAGAAGGGCCCTATGCTCCAGGTCTGACATGTGGCCTCGGAGCTCGAACACCAGGGCCAGGTGCTCTGCACGGAGGAGAGAGCCATGCAGACTGCCACCCACGTCGTTGAGGGGAACATTCCTCAAGTCCATTGTCGCATCACTTCCAGCTTCGAACTCCCTCTGCTCCGCATCATCCCCTACAACCTTCCTCATCGAGCGAATGTTATCCACATTCAACTCTGCTCCAGTTGCCTACATTTCGTGGTTGGTAGGACTGTTATTACCCAACCAAGGAATTTCTTCAACAATGCAGCCAGGGAAATCTTCTTCCTGAACCAAATTGGGTTTGCTTTCCTCCTGGCGGGTCGCCTCTATGGCGCAGGGCTCCTCTGCAGTCGACAGGTCCTCCATAAACGAGTCTTCCTCCACAAAACAGGTGGGATATGCATCCTCTGTCCCAGCTTCCTGCCTTTCTCCCAGCTTAATTGTCGTGGCCTCTCTGCTATAACCAGCTCCCGACTCTGCAATGGTGGTGAGAAACACCAATTTCTCAGCCCGAGCCTTCTTCCAAATAATGGAGGTTTCCAATGCCAGAGCACGTTCCAATTGCTCTTTTCGTCGCCGCTGCGCCTTGTGGGCATTCCAGGCTGATCCACGACGAGGCCTGCCTCGTTTTCTAGCCATAGTATCCGGGGAATGAATGAATGTACAGAGCGGTTGCAGTGATAAGATGAAAAGTCAGGACAAGAGCGGTTGCAGGTATAGAGCACGATCAGACCAACTCTATCTCGACACACACAAAGACAAACTGCTCGGAAAATCCTTGCCAAGATGCAACGAAAAGGTGGTGAGCCAGGACAAGAGGAGTGCAGGACTGCACCAGAGCATCCAAGCGAAGAGCAGAGACGAATAAGGAGCAGTTCCTCTTTGTCTGGGCTCATAGGAAAGCACATAACCAGAAGCCGAGGTCACCTATACGCCTTTAACCCCTATCATGCTGACTATGCAGTGGGCGTAAATGGTCGCGCGAGGGAGGAGTCCCTCCATCGTATAGCTGCAACTATGGCCACCCACCATCGTAAATGCATACTTGTGGGTGGCGGCCATCAGCATTTATGACCGGGCTTAGTGCTAAGCCTCGTGTCACCGGAATGCCTCGTGTCACCCCATCCCGGGAACACCTTTTTAATTTAAAATAAAGAGAAAAAATCAATTTAAACCAATCCATTTAATTAACTTAAACCAATCAAATAACACATTTTTAAATTAAAAAGGAAAAATCAATTTAAACCAATCAAGCAGTGTTTTTTTTAGAATTTGTAAAATAAAGAGGAAAAAACCAATTTAAACCAATTAAACAATGTTTTTTTATACTTGGTAAAATAACTTAAGAACACAAATATCTGGAAAAAAAAAAAAAACATACCATCATAGGGCCCATCCATTCCAGCGAACCGGTCTCCATTCATTTCCATCGTTACCTTTCATAGAAATCCAATAAAATTCCGCAATATTATATAATCTCTGATGAACAAAAAGGAAAAAAACATGCCATAACATACAAACTACAGGACTATAGGCTACTCCATAAAAACCTACATAGGAAGATCAAATGCGAATGAACATTCTACAAATAAAACTAGCAGGTAGGTAATGTAAAAACCCAAGTCCAGATACATGCCTTGCCCCACCTGTAATTAATGTGTATGCATAACATATTGTTCGTTCATTCCTTAAACCAACCATTGCACAAAAAAGTGGAGAACTATGGCATGAAAATGAAAATGACTAACTTACATCCATGCAAGTACGTTTGATATGGAATTGTCCTCACATACAGGGTACAGGGTAAGCTGTTTTTTCTTTATGATTCCACGTGACAGTAAAGGGTTAGCAGTTTTCTCTGTTTTTGAGATGAAAATGGCAGGATGTGTACCACCTAGCCAAGAATGAGGCGAAGGCCTGTAAGAAAAAATGGACTTAATTCTTCATCTTCGTCATCTTATCTCTGCAAATCAACCAAACAACACATCTGCAACCAATTTTGTGTGCTGATATGTGAGTGAACATATACATTTCGTTAGCTTTCTAAGTATTCCCTATCACATGGCGTTTATAAGTATTCTATGTCACATGGCATTTATAAAACAAGTTTTATCCGGAATATACAGGTCCCGCAAAACCCACGAAACCATTATTTTGCTCAGATTGTGTTTGATAGGACGGGAGTACCATAATCTTTTGGGTCCTTCAGATAATCTTGTAAGACAAAGGAGTATTTGTTTACCGAGCATAAAGGCTCCTACACGTGAAAAACATGAACAAGTAGCCCATATTATGAATCCATGGTCATGTTATCTCTGCCTGATGGCATCACTGAGCTTCCTGACCATGACGGAAGAAGCGGGAATCATCGGGCCACGGACAAGGGGCTTATTGCGTTTCTTAGCCCAGGGTTCTTTTGGGTCAGTATTTGTTTACCGAGAAGAAAGACTCCTACGCATGAAAAACATGAACAATTATCCCATACTGTGAATCCATGGTCATGTTATCTCTGCTTGATGGAATCACTGGGCTTCTGACCATGGCGGAAGAAACGAGAATCATAGGGCCACAGACCAGGGGCTTATTGTGTTCTAGTCTCTCGTTTCTTGGCCCAGGGTTCTCGGTTCTAGCAAGGGAACAGAGCGAGGCTTTGTAACAAGGAGCCTTAGCCACTATGGCGTCGAGGTAGAGAGGATGGAGCCCAGAATGTGACCGTAACATCTCACGAGATGATAAGAAGAAAAGAGTGTGAATGTGGAAGGAAATTTGAATCACAACGGGACCTAAAAAGGATGATGAAAAAAAAGTTCCAGATCACGTTTTTTACAGGAAAGCCATGTGAAAAGAAGAAACTAGCAATACTATTATATATAAGTGTTAAAACAAAGATTAATGTTTATTAGTATGGTCATAGGAAGACATCTAGAAGCAGAGAATTAATTGTGGTAGTTGGCAAAGATGACTGACTGCAGAAAAATATCAATAGACTTCTAGAAATCGCCGGAAGCTCTAGAGGCTTCGAGACAATCCTGCAGCTTGTAATTTTTCTATAAATACATATCTATCTAACCTGTTCAACATCGGTCTAAGTTTCAATTCAGCTGTGTATATGTTCCCTTCTCTCTGTTGTTTAATTTCGTGTTTTGTTCTTCCTGCTCTCTTCATGGTATCAGATCGGCGTTGATATCGAGTTGTCCGTTGAGTGTTGTCAAGTGTATTGCTGTCTGTTGCCAGGCTCAAATTGAATTGTTGTGCGTGCTCCCTGCTGGAGGTGCTGTCAAATTTGCTGTCTGCTGCCAAGAAAACCCCCGATTGTAGAAGGCGTCTAGTGCAAAAGCAAATTTGCTATTTGCTGCCAAGAAAACCCCCGATTGCAGCAGGATCTGGCCGCGTTGGTGAAGGAGGCGCCGCATTGATGAAAGAGGCTGCGTTAGGGTGAGGAAGCTACCACAAGGAGGGTGAGCTTTATTCTTAAATTACAAAAAATTTAATGAAGTTTTTGGGTTACCATTTCGGTTTTGGAGTTCTGGGAGTCTTTTTTTAAATAATAAAGAAATTTAAAATAGCAGGAAAGGATATTTTTAGTGGTGTTATTGTTTGTGCTATTGTGGAGAAGGGACAATTTATGTGTGTGGGATATTGTGTGAAGAAGGCATAATTTCTGTGTGGGAGTATTTTTTCATTGATAAAATGGCCATTAACATGGGTATAATTCCAGAAATTAAGTTAAATGGGAAAAATTATAATGATTGGGTGCATAAAATAGAGCCTTTTTTAACAATGAGGAAACAATATGACTTGGTTAGTGGGAAAGAGGCCCCTCCTACTGAACAAAAGGCTCTTGAAAAATGGGATCAAAGAAATAAGGAAGCTGGTGCATATATTAAAATTTGTGTGTCTGATGATGTATTTGCAGAAATTAAAAATTTAAGAGAAGGCACTGAAATATGGAAGGTACTTAAGCAATTGTATCATAATACAAGTGAATCATGGATCTTAAATCTTACTAGTGATTTACATAATTTGAGTTTGTCTAATAATCAAGAAATTGCACCTCATATAACCAAGTTGAAAGATATGCGTAATGAATTAGAAAGTCTTGGAAAAGCATTGGAAGAAAAGGAGTTTGTCCATATCATCCTTAGGAGCCTTCCTAGTTCCTATCAGCGTTTCATTAGAGGGCTTGAAACAACTAATAAAATTCCCACTATTTCTGTAGCTAATCTTACTGCCAAGTTATTGCAGGAAGAGCAACGCCTAGCAAAGGAAAGGGAGTCATCTAATGATGAAAGTCATGCACTTGTCTCCAAGGGAAGATCAAATCACTATACTAATAAATTCAAAGATAAGCCAGGTCAGTTTTCAAAGAAACTTGAAGAAAAGAAACATTCTTATAGATTTAATAATAATTGTCATTATTGTGGGAAGCAAGGGCATTATGAGAAGGATTGTCGTAAAAAGAAATGGGACATGCAACAAAAGCAACTTAAATTTTCAAATCATAAAAACTCTATAAGAGAAAAAGGTAATGCTCTTTGTGTTGCACTTAATGCCAATGTTTCAAATAAAGATG
>ML780437.1:1030584-1058894 GCA_009831015.1 Picea engelmannii | reverse complement strand
CAAAAGAAGTCCTTACGATCCTGATCTTTATGTCAAAAATTGCAGTGGTGATATCATAATGGTTGTCCTATATGTAGATGACTTAATCATTACAGGAAGCAGTTTAAGTCAGGTATATGACTTCAAGAAGCAGCTAAAGAAGGCTTTTGATATCACAGACTTAGGATTATTACATTGTTTTCTTGGCATCCAGGTTTGGCAAGAAAAATATAGAATTCTTCTATCACAACCAAAATATGCACTTGATCTATTGAAGAAGTTCAAAATGGAGAATTGCAAGTCAGCTCCAACTCCAATTGATGCAGGGACCAAGTTAAGAAGCAACTCTATTTCTAAAAAATTTGATGGCACACTATATAGAAAGTTGGTTGGAAGTTTTCTCTATCTAACAACCACGAGACCAGATATTTCATATGTAGTTGGAATGGTTTCTAGATTTATGTCTGATCCTCATATTGAACATTGGAATGCAGCTAAAAGGATACTTAGATACATCAAAGGAACTTATAATCTTGGACTTGAATATCAAAATGGTGGTAATGTTCAACTTGCAGGATATACAGACTCTGATTGGGCAGGAGATATTGATGATAGAAAATCAACTTATGGATATATATTTTATCTTGATTTGGGAGCAATCTCATGGAGTAGCAAGAACCAAGCTACAATCTCTTTATCATCAATAGAAGCTGAATATAAAGAAGCAACACTTGCAACACAAGAAGCTACATGGCCACGAGGTATTCTTGTTGAATTGAATCATCCTCAAACAAAATCTACAACTATTTACTTTGATAATCAAAGCACAATACAATTAACAAAGAATCCAATTTTTCATGCAAGGACCAAACATATTGAAATCTATCATCATTATGTTCGAGAGAAAACACAGAAAGGAAACATCATGTTGAAATATTGCAGAACAGAAGATCAAGTTGCTGATATATTTACTAAAGCTTTGAGTACTGTAAAGTTTGTAAAGCCCAGAAGCATGATAGGACTTAAAGAAGTACCCCCTTAATAAGTGTATGCTAATCCTAATAAACATTAAGGGGGAGTGTTAAAACAGAGATTAATGTTTATTAGTATGGCCGTAGGAAGACATCTAGAAGCAGAGAATTAATTATGGTAGTTGGCAAAGACGACGGACTGCAAAAAAATATCAATAGACTTCTAGAAATCGTCGGAAGCTCTGGAGGCTTCGAGACAATCCTGCAGCTTGTAATTTTTCTATAAATACATATCTATCTAACCTGTTCAACATCGGTCTGAGTTTCAATTCAGCTGTGTATATGTTCCCTTCTCTCTGTTGTTTAATTTCATGTTCTGTTCTTCCTGCTCTCTTCAATAAGCTTTCCCTTGGATGGGATTTTTTCATTTTGGAGCCCAAGGGAAGTCTAGTTGACTAGTGGTAGGATGGAATATAAATTGGAGTAATGTGGATATTGATGTTCATGACGTTGTTATCCATGTCACTATGTTCTCCTTGGAGATGAACATAGAAGATAGCCATAGGGAAGTAAGTTGAAACCGCAAGTGTATTGTGGGAGACGCTGAAGCTGGACTGGGGATTGAAGGTTAATCTTATATACCCATAAATTTTCTTGACTTGTTTAGAACTAGCACAGCCAAAAAAATTATGGCTGCTGAACGCCGATAGGCAGGAGCAAATTTAATCTAAATTTGTTGTATAAAATTCATATAAACCTTAATGATTAATAGATAAAATTATGGCTGATGAACGCCGATATGCAGGAGAAAATTTAATCTAAATTTGTTGTATAAACTTCATATAAACCTTAATGATTAATAGATATACTCAGAGTGTGTATATCTAGCCCTAATCTCAAAATTTGAAGAAACTCTTATAAAACTATAATTCTCATTACAGTCTTACTCTTTAATGAATGTAGAGTGTATATCTAACCTTTACTTCAAAATTTGAACAAAATTCTATCAACTATAGTCCTGCATATTTAACCGTTTTCTCAAAGATACCTCGAGTGTTTTCAAAACCGTATGGTCACATCTTTTAGAATGTGTATATCTAACCCTAATCTCATAATTTGAACAAACTTTTATCAACTATAATCCTGCATATTTAACTGTGTTCTGTATGGTACCTCGAGTATGGTCACAGATCGACACCACGCTGTGCTTAGGGCAAGCCTTGCCTCTGTCTCCTCATTCTATCGCAAAGGTACCATGGGAAATGTCTTGCTAGCCTAGGCCCTCTTTCCACAATCAATAGTCACAGATGTATATGTTATCAATGGGGGCACACTAATTCGCAACCCACTTCTAGGCGGTTCATTCTCCTCCCCCCACAAAGCCAACGCAATTTGGTTCAGCGTACTCAATCTCTCACGCGACCAGTGAACTCAACTTCGGTATTTATTATTGGCCTTGGGCCTGGCCACCAGTACTCTCGCCAAGCATGGAGATTTCAAATGCCTACTGTTAATTGAAACACATGTGAAATGCATGCGTCTATCCACCAGTGGGTTAATTGAAAAGCATGTGAAAAGTGTTACAGTTTTACATTAAAAAAAACACGTGGTCACTGCTCTCGACCAGTTAATCTCTATTAAATAATTGAATGTGACAATGAGGCATTTTATAGAGATTAATCTTTAATCTGTTAAACTTGGCAATTACCGGCTAGGGTAGTAATTCCTTAATCATATTAAGTAAATGTGAAAAAGTAAACAAGGAAACAAATGCATTCATAAATGCAAGGAAGTTATTAACATTAAATCTCATTCATTGATTTTAGTGTAAGACGAAGAATATACCAACATCATTAATTGTTAGCCATTAAATTGAATTTTTTAATTAAAAGATTAATTAAACCATCAATTCCTATAGGGGGACGCCTGCGTAATTAACCTTATTTTTGAAACTAAATTTCAACTCAACTCTAAATTATAAAATTATGTGAAATTTCAATGTATATAGAACCTTGCATTTTGTTCATTATGCATTGATCTCATTCAAGATTTAGAGTTTGTAGCAAATTTTATTTTGTTTCTTAAAACCCTAACATTCTTAATTTACCCAAATTTATAAAACTAAACTTTAACTTGGCTCTAAATTATGAAATTTTGTGAAATTTCAATGTATTAACGACCTTACATTTTTTTTTTCATTCTGCATTGATGTCATCCAAAATTCAGAGTTATATATAATGCAAATTTGATTAAGTGATCTCGTCTCCATGGTTCATCCAAATACACGATGATTAAAAAAATGTAAAACTAAATTAATCTCGAAATTAGACTTCAAACTTAGCTCTAAATTAAAAAATTATGTGAAATTTCAACCTATAAGGAACCCAAAGCCTTCAACTAAATTATAAAATTATGTGAAATTTCACAAGTATCGAAACCAGACTTCAACTCAGTTCTAAATTATAAAATTATGTGAAATTTCAACGTATCTAGAACCTTGCATTTTTGTTCATTATGCATTGATCTAGTCCAATATTCATAGAAAATTTTATTTTGTTTCTTAAAACTCTAATCTCTAAACCAAACTAGAGTTACATATATAACCCAAATTTGATTGCGTGTTAACCCTATGGTTACTAAGTCCCCATGGTTCATCCAAATCCACGATGGATTAAAAAAATGTAAAACTAAATTAATCTCTAAAGGCTAAGAAAACTAAATCTCCCACATACAAAGAAAGAAAGCTAAATCTCTCATATACCCCATAGATAGCCAACTTTATCAGTTTAGTTTTGAGCGGCTTGTACGTTTCTATTTTTATCTTAAATTTTGGTTACCAACAATTAAAAAAATAACAGATATCCAAAAAATATTTATATTGAATGTCTACTACCTGATACAGAATGTCTATTACCTCAGATATCCAAAGATTATTGATACAGAATGTCTACTACCTGAGAATGCGTGAGGATGGAAGGGTCGACAAGATGTAAGAGCTGCACGTATGAGGATTTGGAAATAAAAGATAAATACGGGGACAAAAGTTTCGTGTAGATTAAGAACATAACCTAGAAAGCGGTGTACTATAGGAGAATGGAAAAGGAAACTGCCCGACCACAACATTAAATCCTAAATAAGAAAAGATTGTCCGTATTATGCATTGATCTAATCCAAGATTCAGAGTTATATGTTCATTATGCATTGATCTAGTCTAAGATTCAGAGTTATATGTTCATTATGCATTGATCTAGTCGAAGATTCAGAGTTATAGATAGCAAACTTTATTTTGTTTCTTAAAACCCTAATCTCTAAATGAAACTGGAGTTACATATATAACCAAATTTGATTGGGTGTTAACCCTAAGGTTACTAAATCCCCATGGTTCATCCAAATCCAAGATGATTAAAAAATGTAAAACTAAATTAATCTCTAAAGGTTAAGAAGATATTACAAAGAAAGAAAACTAAATCTCCCATATACCCCATAGATAGCCAACTTTATCATTTTAGTTTTGAGCTGCTTGTATGTTTCTATTTTTATCTTAAATTTTGGTTACCAAGAATTCAATAAAAATAACAGATATCCAAAAATTATTTATACAAATGCGTGAGGATGGGAAAGGGTAGATAGGCTGTAAGAACTGCATGTACAAAGATTTGGATATAAAATATAAATACAGAGAGAGAAGTGTCGTGTACAATAAGCACATAACCTAGACTCTAGGAGAAGATGGAAAAGGAAACTGTCAGACCACAAAAGCGGTGTACTCTAGGAGAAGATGGAAAAGGAAACTGTCAGACCACAACATTAAACCCCTAAATAAGAAAAGATTGCCCATACCTTCAACGTCTCTTCTTCTTCTCGATGTCATATCATTTCCTCAGTAATTGAACTGTAAAGTTCAAATCAACCAAACATAGCTTCAGGAAAAGAAAAGGAAAGAAACATGGAGAAAGATAAGTAACGATAAAAACCAAGACCATACCTGTTGCTCCACCACCGGCTCAGAAAGATAAATATCATGAGTTTCATCTCTACATTTCATCTTTTTCTTTGCATTCAACAATGACAGAAAATCGGCTGGCCAGATTCCAATGCCAAAAAAGGAAACGAAAAAAAATGATAAACCAGAACACCAAATACAACCAAAAACCGAGAAAGAAAATGGACAAAAAAAATCGACATGCATGGCCATGTTGTGAATCAAACAAACAAACAACAACAAACAATCCAAGTAAATGCTGAATGCAAAAAGAAGCTGAGATGAAACTAGTGTTGTGTTGGCTATCATGAAAATGTTTTATATGCCTCCATTCCAACGATCACAAAGTCTCCTCAGATTTAAATTATGTTTAAGTTTTTCTGACGCCCGCTTTTTTCCCCTTTTCTACTTTCAAATTCACGGCCATCGTCTTCTGTTGTCTACGTCAAGTGATGGTCAAATCCACGACCATCGCCTTTTGCTGTCTACATCAAGTGATGGTGTGCGGCCATCCTAATTTTGAAGTTGGTTTGGTGATAAAGAAATATTGGAGTTGATTTGAATTGGATTACTTATAAGAAACATTTAATTAAATCAGAATCAATTAGTCATGGAGTTGATCGCTAATGCATGAAATTGAAAAGATAACATATTACCAATAAGATTTAAGATTCAAATAATAATTAACATTTAAAATATTTATGATTTAAATAATAAATCATATTTAAGATTCAAATAATAATTAACATTTAAAATATTTATGATTAGCTGGGAGTTGACGAATATGAATTTAAATTTGAGTTTTTCACGATTCATCATAGTTTGATAGTGAAAAGTAACTAATTAAACAACAATCATGTTGAATATGAATTTAAATTTGAGTTTTTCACTATCCATTATAGTTTGATAGTGAAAAGTAACTAATTAAACAACAATCATGTTGGACAAATTTTGGTAAAGTTTACCAAAATTTAAATTTATGTGATAAAAGTAATTATATACTACAATATTATTATGAGTTTAAATTTGAGTTTTTCACGATCCATCATAGTTTGATAGTGAAAAGTAATTAATTAAACAACAATCATGTTGGACAAAATTTGGTAAAGTTTACCAAAATTTAAATTTATGTGATAAAAGTAATTATATACTACAATATTATTATGAATTTAAATTTGAGTATTTCATGATCCATCATAGTCTCGTGAAACAATTATGTTGCACAATTTTTGGTAAAATTTACCCAAATTTAAATTATGTGATAAAAGTAATTATATATTATTATATTATTATTAAGAAGAGATCAAATTTTGATAAAGTTTATCAAAATTTAAATTTAAGTGATAAAAGTAATTATATATTATTATATTATTATTAGTAAGAGGATGAAATTTTTTTCATAGTAAGGAAAAGCTTACAATACTTAGAGTTGTTAATCTAGTTTTTTTATTGATACAATGTCAACATCTTGATGTACAATTACATCATAGTGTAGACAAAATTTATCATGGTTTGTAAACGGCTAGACTTCCACTCTTGCTAAATACCTGGTGGTCTTGGGTTTTTAAGTTATATCCTTACCTTCAAGGAGAGAATAGAAAGTTATGTTTATGTTTCATATAATATTGAGTGAACAAAATTTTAAATTCATATAAAGATAATAGTATTATGATCACTAAACTTAAGTTACATAGTTATTATATGCATATTTGTCATTTATTATTAGTGTACATTTACTCAAAGGGATCAAATGAGTGGAGGTGCAAACTTTTCTCAAGAAGCAAAACTTCATGAAGGTTTGCATCTCGACTCATTTGATCTTCATCGTCTGAGAATTCTTGTTCAAATGATTTTCATCCTTTTCATTTCAATTGATACCTTTTTTTCCTTTTAAGATGAGCTAGTTCTTGAGGACATGTATCCTGCAGATGTACTACTTATTGACAAAAATGGCATTGGAATGTTGTATTTTCATAATCCAATTCTTGCATCCACCAGGAGCCTTTCCTTTGAAGTAAAACCTTATTCAGTAATCCCTTACCAATGTTAATCTCTATACATATATGAGCATATGTGAAAAGACCAAGCTTAATCTGATGTATAAATGTTTTTAAATGTCTTCAAAAACTGTTAACTCGCAAAAGTGTATTGGCATATTTGGGAGGCATACCCAAATAGATATTGGTTACAGACATATCGAATAGATTAATTTCTAGGAACCACGGGGTAACAAAAATACCCACTCTTACAAAAAACCAAGGACCTTCTTCGAAAATTTTCCACTAATTAGTAATATTTTGAAATTGTACAATAAAAAAACCTTTGAAAACAAGATATACCTCACAATATTTTGTTTCATTGGAATGGAGCCACTAATACAAATCTGATATAGGACGCCAGAAACCATAAAACCAACAAATGACCACCTTGGATTTGTAGTATGAAATGTGGTTAGAAATTATCTCCTTAGTTAGCTATAATACTCAAGCCTCCTCTGATGTCTCCACAATATACATGTTGGGAAAATGAGTCGACACACATATAGAGGATTTGATATTGACTATATCCTTAAAAGAGTAGTCCTTGGATGAGGAGGGTACTCCATTTCCAACCACTCCTCCATGCAAGGGAAGAACTAATGTGAGGGATGAGTCTTTGCAAATGTTGTTGTCGAACAACATAGAGTGATCACCAAGTTGTTTACCTTCAAGCATAAGTCAATGTTTTTTCCATTCAAATCCCCTATGAGATTTGGTGTTTGTACTTTATATCTTTGACATAATCCTTAGAATTCACCCATAAGAGTAAGGTTTTCCCTATGAGAGGCCTAACCATGATTTTGAAGCTGGCTAAATCATCATAACACCCTTGTATGAAATCTTCCTTGGGATACCCAAAAGTGCTATTGATATCATGTATTTCAATAGATCCTTAGCATACAAGCATTATGTTAAACACTTTGCCTCCATAGGTTTTGTCGAAAACTTTTCTTGCAAACATTTCATCAAGCACTTGGTGTGCATCCTTGTGACGAGAGAAAACATGGTACTTGAGCATGCCCTTTGAAGGATCAAGAAAAACATTTTTTTCTTTTGTTCCTTCACTTAAATTATTTGTGGAGTTTGTATATACCTACATGGCGTCTTGATATTTTTCCTTCTATTCGATCTCTACTTGAATTATTTTGTGTATTTCCCTATCTTCTCCTTATTAGTTCGCCAAGCCCCCACAACCCTCTACATGGTGGCATCCTTGGCAGTAATTGTTTCCTACATTGTAAAAACCATAGCCCTACTTCCAATATCCATGGAAACTTCCTTCTCTTGTTGTAATTTTTTGGTATTTAGACTATAGGCATCCCTGATTGATTGCCCGGTGCACGTAATGCCAAGGGAAGTTCCCTATTGGACCTATTCAACCATGAATTCTTGGGCCTCCTTCCTCTTCTCCATGGGATAACTCTAAATCCATCGACCTCGGTCCATAACAACCTGTGTTCCTTGTTGCAACCCCAAAACCATATAATCTGTCACAAAGTAGGTCGTCTCTATAGTATATTCCTTAGCAACAATGGTGAGCTTGGACTACTTCATCATTTTGATAGTGTGGTCCTTAGCAATAACTACTTTCTTTAGTTCTGTGGTTTTTCTCTCTACCTTTTAAATTTTATTCAAAGTCAGCATTGATATCTCTCTCTCTCTCTCTCTCTCTCTCTCTCAGAGAGAGAGAGAGAGAGAGAGAGAGAGAGAGAGAGAGAGAGAGTACCACGTGTCACCTCAATGTTGAACATGGACATTATCAAATTACATCAACAAAACTCTACCTTTGATGTTGAGACAATTCCAAGTATTGTAAGTGTGTTTATGCTTCAAACCTACACAGTCTGCAGTGGTTGTGACACCATCAAATGAGTGCATAAAGTTTGAGTAATATATTTTTCAATGTTTCTTGTCCTCAAATTAAATTTTAGACTTAGACAACAAATTTAGTGTTGTAGTAAAACTTGAATTGTTCAAAGTATATTTATAGATCCACAAATATCGCATGTCAAGAGACATCCCAATAGTTGTAATATCCATATTCTCATGTGTACATATTGATGCATATAATCTTGTTAATACTTAGTAATCCATTTTCACTAATATTTGATTTGAAGCCACTCATAACTTTCACTAATTTTCCCCTTCTCTCATATGTGAGGCATTGCATAGATGTTTTACCCATTGATAAATTTGTTTACTTTGTTTGTGTATGGGTTTTTACTTTAGGTTGATATTAAATATGTTTATTAATATATTATTATTATTATCCACGTTGAGCATAAAATTACACATATCCTTCATATTGGTTTGTAAAATGTGTATTTCAATGCAATCATATTGGATTATAGAAAGTGCCTCTTGATGCAATTAAATGATATATAAACGTAAAAATATGCAAACAAATAAAATTAACCATAAACATATACTGAATATTTTATCTAAACAATTTATAGTGCCATTGAACTATTGATATTTTCTATATGAATGTCACAAAGGAGTTTTAGATAGTGTTAATCAATTAATTGAATGGTATATGTAAGTAAGACCAACTAAGATGTTAGTTCCTAGTGTTTAGGATTTCAAATTATGGAGAATAATATAATAAAGGTCACATAATACCAATTCTTATCATTTAAGACTGCAAATTATGGATAACAAGGCTATGTGGTAGCATCTATACCTGCTGAAATAATTTGGAAATATAGATGTTGTGACATAAGTTAAGTTTTGGGGCAAGCATATATGCCCAATTTTGCCTCATGATTAAGACGATACACGATTACAACTCCCCAGTGACCAACTATATTCACTCTTCTTGGAAGTGTGGTGCAAGAGGGATTGATAGGAAAAAAAAATGCCACATGTGGATAATCCTTATATTCCCACCTATAAGGATCAGGGCACCCAGCTCGGGCACAGACACTTCCACTACAGTCTGAAATGAAGGAAAGTAGGCAAGCATGATGCTCAATGCAAGTGAAGAGACAAATTATTCATATATGGGGAGATTTGGGGTTCCTTGGGCATACAACACACCAAGGGGTGACTCCACCAAAGATTCCTTGCGACACAAGTCAAACGATGGATAGTTTGATAAAGGGTTGAGGGGAATAATTGGTCATTCCACCAAATGGATGAATCGAATAAGACATGGGGGGCGCACTTTGAAGAGTCAGCCCAACTCACCTAAGGGGTGCATGCACCCAAGACGATGAGTCGGTTAGATGGATGGGGGATTTAGCCAAGATTTAGGTGGGTTGGTTGGGCAAGTCTCCCAAATGCACCCACATGAGGATTCGACCCAACCTTTCAAAGGGGCGTGACTTGGTGAACCAATGGATCGACTCACCCATGGGAAAAGAGATGTGATAGATGGTAAGGATCGATGTCTATAAAGGTAAAAGGGTAGAAAACCAAGGAAGGAAACTTGGTAGAACTTGGAAGAGAGAAAGAAGAGATTTGCGGTTCTAAGGCAAGCTTAGATAAGGAGGGGAGAGCTCCCTCAAGGATCCAAGTCGCTCCACATGGGAGGAATTGTGTTTCCTTAAGGTGGATTTGGTGGACAGAGCTGGGAGAGATTCTCTTGGGACAATTTTTGGGAACTCTTGAAACACAGGTTTGTTGGAGGCATGTGTGAGGCATACTCAAAATTTATAAAGTTTGTGAAAATGAAGAGACAACAAGTTTGCGGTCGATGGCACGTCTAAGGTGCATCGCAGAAGGTTGCAGAGACAATTTTGATAGAGAGTCTTGGTGATGAATATGTGTATGAGTGTCTTGGTGAGGTGAGGCTAGTTGTTTGACTTCATCGAAGTTGTAAACTGAGCAAGTAGTGCTCATATTGTAATTGTTTCACAATAACAAAGACTTAGTCAGGTGTTAGGCACAGTTCGTGTTGCCCGCACTATTTCGGTTTTTGTCTTCCATTTGTTTCGTTGTTGTTCTCTTGGCTTATCATGTTCATGGATGTATGCTTATATATGACTAAGTGTTAAAATGTTAACAATTGTCTAAGTATACAAGATTTTCACTAAAGTAGGAGTGTGAATCGTCGATAGCGCATAACCGAGTATGGGTATGCTCTAGGTGAAGAGGATTAGTCGGGACAAAGTATCCTTAGTGTTGACAATTAGCCAAGTGAGAAACATCATGGTATGACATTCCCTCAAGAAGTGCACGATCACAAGATTCATCTAGGCACGATGTGGGGATGTTGCAGATGGTATTAGAGCATATTTATTGCAAATTTTGATGAAGGGGTTGGTGAACTCTTCACCACTATCTTGATGATGGATGGTGTCAGAGTGGATTTGTTGTAGATTTTGATGAAGGGGTTGATATCTTCACCAATATATCAACGATAGATGGTATCATAGCTTGTTTGTTGCGAAGACAGTTCAGTGGGAACATTTGCAGACTTGGGGAATGGTTTGGTGCAATGAACTTGTTCATCACAAAATTTGCATCAAATTTATGGAAAAGGTTTGGTTAATAGTGTGGTATAAGGTTGGTTTGGGTGCACACATTGTATAGGCTGAGAGTGGATTTTGTAGTGAAATGAAGCACTTGGACAGGGTGGGTGATTGCAGAACTCATCGTAGAGTTCATCAAAGAATTTATCGCACAGTTGCTTGTAGAGGCAAACTTGATTGGTTTGATTCATGAAAAATTTTGGTGACAGACTTGTTGTGCACACCTTGGAGAGACCAGGTGCATAGTTTCTTAGGTGAACCAAGCACTTGGGCAAGGCATATGTTGATGGGTGTTCTATATGCACTAAAAAAAAACACTAAAAACCCTCAATTAAATTGTCAACCCGAGGTAAGTAAAATTAGATTTGTAGCACTATATGTGCCAAGACAGAAAGGCTAGAGGAAGTATAGTCTAACTAAGGAAATGGGCTATCTAAGGGTTAATCTACTTAAGAAAATACTATTAATGATCAAACCCTATTAAGAAACTTAAACTATTTACTCTAAGTAACTTTTGAACAAAGGATAGATGGATTGTTCTAAGAAAGCAAATGAAAACCCTACTTAAATAAAATTAACTTAATCATTATAATGAGAAAAAACAAACTATCTATTTAATCTACCTAATAAGCAATAACAACAACAAACTAATTTAATTAACCTACTCAAATTCAATAAGAAGCAACAAGTAAGTAAATAAACAAGAAATCAACTACCCTATTAAAGCAAATAAACAAGAAGACAACTACCCTATCAAAGAAAGTAAACAAGCAAGCAATCAACTAACTAACCTATGGTAACTTCTACAACAAGTAAACTAATAAAAATTACTCAATAAACAACTAATCAAACTAATAAGCAAGTGAACTCTATTCTTAAATTAAACTTCATAATTAATTCTAATTTACGAAAGGAAATATTAATCAACTAAATTCAAAGCATCATGACAATAAAAGTAATCAACAACTACTCTTTAATCTACTACAAGAAACTATTCTTTAATCTACCAAAGCAAGAAGACTATTCTCTAATCTACAAAAGCAGGGAAACTATCCTCTAATCTATAAAAGAAAGAAAACTCAAATATAGTGTTGATGGTTATGTCTTCGGTGTCTTATTATATCACGATGGAATTTAACAATTAATGATAACTCAAGAGGGATAAACTCAATATTGAATTCTATAGCAAAGTGAAAGGTATGAATTAGGTAATCTAGAGAGAACTTAGCCATTATAGAAGAAACATCAACTACCCTGCATATCAATGTGTTTCTTCAATTTATGCACTAATCATCAACAATATGAAAACATTATTCTATTTAATTCAATTGCATTCTATGCTAATGTAAGAAAATTCATACTACTAGAGATTCATAACTGAAAACTAAACTCGATAATCAAACTTTGAATTAAAATTGCAACCTAGATCTAGAATGGAAATTACATAAAGTAAATTAAACTAATCTTATTTTAACAATTTAAATTACAAATGAAAATACTCTTAAAAACATAACTCAAATCCTATTTCTATTTCGGCATATAACAAGATAAGCAAACTAAGAACTAATTGAGAAAATTAGATAAGCAAATTAAAAACTAAATTCAAAGCCAACAATTAATCATCCATCAAAACCTTGCCAAAGAAACCATGAACTAAATACCCTGTTTTAACTGTGTTTTAAATTCCATTTCAACATATAGGAAATCTAACTATCATCTAATTACACACATGGGTTAGTATCTAAGCTTGCAAGCTATTTCCTATAAATTAAAAATTCATTGTATATTAACACTACCCTTCATAAGTACCATGCAAAACTAAACTGAAGCAATTAAACTTATGAACAACAATTTACATAGTAAATAAACATAATAAAACTCATGTACAGGAAATAAAAGAAATGATGATTACACTATATGAATTCACAAGTTAATTGACTAAATATTCACCCAGACCACTGGTGGGACCCCCAGCAGGTCGTGGCTACTCCTCAACGATGAATCACGATCTCAAGCAACACAATTTCAACATTAAAATTAAAAACACAGTATTAGAGAAAAATGTATTGAAACAGAAAAATAGAGCTTAACTATCATTTTCTATCTTCCCGACCACTATTGTGGTATTTATAGAGTTTACAAGCTGAGAGGTCAACCACTGGAAGGGTCGACCTCTTCTAAAAACAATAAATTACAATTAATGCATCTTAACCACCGGTGGATTCTAGAAACAAAGCGAGCCAATAAACGCCCAACATAACAACCCAATCGAAGTTGTCAGAAGCTCAGTAGCTAGAGGCCACGATAAAAATAGCAGATATCCAAAAATTATTTATACAAATGCGTGAGGATGGGCAAGGGTAGATAGGCTGTAAGAAATGCATGTACGGGGATTTGGAAATAAAATATAAATACGGAGAGAGAAGTGCCGTGTACAGTAAACACATAACCTAGAAAGCGGTGTACTCTAGGAGAAGATGGAAAAGGAAACTGTCAAACCACAACATTAAACCCCTAAATAAGAAAATATTGCCCATACCTTCAACATCTCTTCTTCTTCTCGATGTCATATCATTTCCTCAGTAATTGAGCTGTAAAGTTCAAAGCAACCAAACATCGCCTTAGGAAAAGAAAGGGAAAGAAACATGGAGAAAGATAAGTAACGATAAAAACCAAGACCATACCTGTTGCTCCACCACCGACTCAAAAAGATAAATATCATGAGTTTCATCTCTACATTTCATCTTTTGCTCTACATTCAACAATGACAGAAAATTGGCCGGCCAGATTCCAACGCCAAAAAAGGAAACGAAAAAAATGATAAACCAGAACACCAAATACAACCAAAAACCGAGAAAGAAAATGGACAAAAAAAAATCGACATGCATGGCCATGCTGTGAATCAAACAAACAAACAACAACAAACAATCCAAACAAATGCTGAATGCGAAAAAAAGCTGAGATGAAACTAGTGTTGTGTTGGCTATCATGAAAATGTTTTATATGCGCTCCATTCCAACGGTCACGAAGTCTCCTCAGATTTAAATTATGTTTAAGTTTTTCTGACGCCCGCTTTTTTCCCCTTTTCTACTTTCAAATTCATGGCCATCGTCTTCAGTTGTCTACGTCAAGTGATGGTCAAATCCATGGCCATCGCCTTTTGCTGTCTACGTCAAGTGATGGTGTGCGGCCATCCTAATTTTGAAGTTGGTTTGGTGATAAAGAAATATTGGAGTTGATTTGAATTGGATTACTTATAAGAAACATTTAATTAAATCAGAATCAATTAGTCACGGAGTTGATCACTAATGCATGAAATTGAAAAGATAACTTATTATCAATAAGATTTAAATAATAACTAATATTTAAAATTCAAATAAAAATTAACATTTAAAATATTTATGATTTAAATAATAACTAATATTTAAGATTCAAATAATAATTAACATTTAAAATATTTATGGTTAGTTGGGAGTTGACGAATATGAATTTAAATTTGAGTTTTTCACGATCCATCATAGTTTGATAGTGAAAAGTAACTAATTAAACAACAATCATGTTGGACAAATTTTGGTAAAGTTTACCAAAATTTAAATTTATGTGATAAAAGTAATTATATACTACAATATTATTATGAATTTAAATTTGAGTCTTTCATGATCCATCATAGTCTCATAGTGAAACAATTAAATTTTGGTAAAGTTTACCAAAATTTAAATTAGGTAATAAATGTAATTATATATTATTATTAAGAAGAGATCAAATTTTGGTAAAGTTTATCAAAATTTAAATTTAGGTGATAAAATCAATTATATATTATTATATTATTATTATTAAGAGGATGGAATTTTTTTCATAGTAAGCAAAAGCTTACAATACTTAGAGTTGTTAGTCTAGTTTTTTTATTGATACAATCTTAACATCTTGATGTACAATTACATCATAGTGTAGACAAAATTTATCATGGTTTGTAAACGGCAAGACTTCCACTCTTGCTAAATACTTGGTGGTCTTGGGTTTTTAAGTTATATCCTTACCTTCAAGGAGACAATAGAAAGTCATGTTTAGGTTTCATATAATATTTGAGTGAACAAAATTTTAAATTCATATAAAGATAATAGTATTATGATCACTAAACTTAAGTTACATAGTTATTATATGCATATTTGTCATTTATTATTAGTGTATATTTACTCAAAGGGATCAAATGAGTGGAGGTGCAAACTTTTCTCAAGAAGCAAAACTTCATGAAGGTTTGCATCTCGACTCATTTGATCTCTCTTGGTGCTTCATGGGTTAAGATGGATATACATTAGTGGTAGTTGTGTGCAATTGCTTAGAAAATTAAATTTCACTTTGATAATATATTTCACTATATAATTTTCTTGGATAATCTATGTTCATATCTCATTATATTTCATTACATTTCATACATATTTCATAATTGCTCATTTCTCCATGGATAGTATTATTATGTATATATGAGTTCATATGTGAGTTGAATAAATGTTTTAATTGTTTACTTTCATTATGCAAAATCTCTTCCTATATATGCATTGGGCATAACTAATCTTTTAGATTCAAATAATAATTAACATTTAAGATAGTTATGTCTACTTGGGAGTTAACTAATATGAATTTAAATGTGAGTTTTTCATGATTTGACCTCATCATAGTCTCATAGGTAAAAGTAATTAGTTAAACAAACATGTTGGGACATATTTGGGTAGAGTTTAAATTTAGTTGATAAAAGCATTCTATATTATTAGCATGTTGGGACAAATTTGGGTAGAGTTTAAATTTAGTTTATAAAAGAATTCTATATTATTAGCATGAAGAGGATGGAATTTTTTCCATAGTAGGGAAAATCTTAAAATATTTACAGTTGTTGGCCTAGTCTCTATTGATACAATATCAAGACTTTGATGTACAATTACATCATCATTTGGAGACCAAACATGGCCACTTGAAATAACTCGTTGGTGGTGTTGTTCCAGAGTCTGTACTTAAGGCTTTAAAAAGTACAGTTTCTAGGCATCCGAAAGTTAGTAAGATGAAAAAAGGGAGGAGGGTATACCTTTGGGAAAGGAAGCTAGGGTTGATTTCTAGGTTGTCGTTGTCTAGCTTCCAACTATTCTTGGATGTTTATATCCCTTTCAATTGCAGCCCATGAATGTTCAAGTTCTACCCAGGTGTTAGTCGTTTTAAGTATGGTATCAAAGATATTTAAACCGATATGGGTTTGATTTGTCAAGCCGGGTTCAATATTGGGTTGTCTTACAACAGGGACAGTCATAGAGGAACATAAAAATTTAAAGAAACCAAAAGTTTTTATGCTGTATCAATTTGAATTTATAGAAGAGAACTTTAGAAATCAATATTAAAAGCAAAACGCAAACCAAAGGCCTTTTCCTGTAACGACGTTATATTTGAAATAAATGGTGTATGAATTATGGGAAAAACATTAAGCTGTCTATAGAATAAGGCTTCTATTGAGAGAGAATCTCACTCTGTAAACAGAAGAAGAAAATAAGATAAGAAATGGTCCGATGAAGTATAAAATATGACAACCTAAAGATTCACAGGTCTTGTACCTGCTAGTAGCCGATACAGAGGAAAAACTGTAAACAATAGATAGCTAAATATTAATCACTGCAGTAGAAGTTTTACTAATTTGCAATGCAACCTTCATCAGATGTATATAAGTGAAATAAGAATGAATATGAAATAACAGAGAGAACAAACTCATAACACAGTAGTGACAGAATTAGAAATCTCCAGATTGTTTTGTATTAATTCTCGAAAAGAGACAGTCTCTATTACAATTAATCAAAAAGGTCCATCCTTTTTTCTTTCTTCAAAATGTATATTTATACAAATTTTTATGCACTGGAATCTCAATAGTTCCAGAAGTTTTTGGTTACAATCAAGGAGTCGAAACGTTTCGTTTCTTTATCTCTGTCCTCATTTGGTACCCAAAACCTACCTCTTCACATGCTCTGTGCAAATAACACACTTCTCCACTAGCTGTGATATCAACTTAGATGGCTCTACTTGATTATTTTCCTAAAAAATATAGCAGTCTTTCATCAATAGAGATAGATTTCCTTCCACCTGTTGATCTTTGGCATTGATAGAGCATAACAATATACTCAATTTAATTAGCCATTTGTCTATTTGCACTATGTCTGTTTGAGTTATTTGTGATATTTCGGCTAATTCTTTTTCTTAATTTTCCTTGATATTTAGCATATATTTAGTGGTATTGATCTGACCCAGTATCTCCATGCCACTTTCATCATCGGAACCCAACCGAATCTCACTTAACAAACCGAAAATTTCTTCACAAGATTTCCTTAGCTTCATAGCTTGTTGTTTGTCGTTGGATATATTTCTCTCCCATTCTTTCAACAAGATATTATCCCTGGTCTGCTCTGCGATTGGAAAACTAGAACTACTGTTTGTTTCCCTTCTTGTTGTGGCTATAATAGCTTCCCAGAACGCCACCTGAGCTGCTCTGGCTTCCCTTTCTTTAAGAGAGAGGTTTTCCAACATCTGATCAATGAGTTGGAAGATGCTTTGAATTGTTTCTAATTTAACAAGCAGACCCTGCTATGCCACCGACAACCTTTTTTTGATCTCTATTGCTTGGGATTGAAATATCCCGATATCGATTACCTGGCTTTCGGTGAATTCTAGTTTGGCCCGAAGCTGGTCTATCAATTCTCCCTGCTGGCTTATCCGAGTCTAACTCATATGAACCATCAACTTTGTTTGTTCGAGATTGAATTTAATCCGCTCGATTTCTTTTTGTTCTTCTATTCTTGCTTTCTCTAAAGTCGGACTTGCCTGATCTTTAGCAGCAACCTCTGTTGTAGCTAGTTTAGCCTCTAGCATCTTGAAAAAATGATTTTTTCATTTTAGCTGATCTTTTAGGGTCCCGATTGAATATTGGTTCGTTGTGGCGAAAGCCCCCAATGTTCTTGCTATTTGTGTCGCAAATTCTTCTTTCTTCATATTTCTCCCATCAGTTAAAGTTTTAAATTTATTAGAGACAACACGTGCCTCTTGGTAGAGCTCTTGTCTCACAACCACTTTCCTCTTCTTATCAAAGAAGAATTCATTCGAAGGTAGCTCTTTTACTGATATAGGTGTCAATTTTTCACCCAAAATCCAACCTACATCCAGGATCTCCTTTGCAGACTGTAGGGCAGTAATGGAGGCGATGGGATTGTCGACCTGTTTAGAATATTTCCCAGGAGTAATGACCGAAGTTGGATCGCATGGAGGATCGGAAGCCTCGACTTCCTGTTTCGGGGCCCCAGCTTGCTCTTCTTTATCCTGTTGTTCTTCTTGGCCGGGTGTTGAATCTTTGGAGCCTTCAGCCTTTGTTTTCTGTACCTCTACGATCATTGGATTCTCACCCCGTAATACTGGAGGAAGGCAACTTTGCCTATGCTCTTGGAATCTGACAACATCAGCCCTCTCTTCGGGCGACGAGGCTTGTATTCGAGCCAAAACCTCATCATAAGATTTCACGCCTCGGAAAATATCATCGTGAGACGAATTCTCGTGCTCAAATCTTTTAAGGCCATAACTGGCCACATGATTACTCATGACCCTGTGTGGATCGTGTTTCTTGAATTCGATGTGAACCAACTTTATATCTTCTAGGGCTGCTGCCTCGGCCTTTGCATGCCCGAAGTCTAATAACGAATAGGTGTTTAAATGAATAGGAAAAGGTGGCCATACCTTTTTTGAATACCCTTTTAGTTCTTTACTTATACTACCAATTATAGTTTGCCTGGCGATCTCACAACAAGCCAGCCTGTTGGGTATAAGTAAGGGTAAAGCATGCGAAGGGACGGAAGCGCCAAAAACCCTGATGTATGAAAATTCTTTCTCCACGTACCAATCGACCACTCTTCTTAAATTTTCCGTAATGCTATCCGATATCCTGGGTGGCGGATTACCAAAGATGGCAACATGCATCGGTACTGTTATCGCTCAGTTTGTAGTTTAGGTCATAGGCTAGAAGATAAGGGTCAAAATGGCGTAAAAGGGACCTACCCCATCCAATGTCACCATAATGGGGATGTCCTTTCTATTTAGGGTGGCTAAGCCCAAGGGAGACGTCCCTGGAAATCTGGGGTTTGAAAGGAAAAGGCTCAAGGGATTAAGGCTAGTTTCCCCTTCAAAGATTACCGCCAAGAAGATGGTCAAATGAAGAATAACCATAGAAAAAAGAACCTGCTTGCGAGACAAGACAACAATGAAACTAATACATGCAATAATGGTTAGTACTTCATAGATCAATGACTATCTATTGTTTCAATGGATATGAGCATATATAGCAGTAAATATTGACGAAGTCAATGTTTGCAATAATGACAATGGCAATATAAAGTTACTTGTCAAATAAATACCAGAATGATATAGCATCCAATGAAAATGATCAATCCTTGAATTAACTCAATGCATTAAATATCATCAAATGCTCATATATAACAGAGTGCTGCGTCAATATCCTAAGGATGGCATCAACTTTTATTAGGGTTAGTATGATAAGCAATATAATAGACAAAGAAGGTCAACGTTTTGTTATTTAGCTAATGAAAACTACCAATACATCAATGTCTATCACGGGATGACCAAGCCAACAGTATTTCCTATCAACAATAGCTCAAATTAGGCATGATGTCATCACTTATTGCAGGGTTAGAAGGTTGGTTGCGTCTAGTATGACGTCAGCCCTAGTTAGTACGCTAGGGTTAGTTAGGGTTTCGAAGTTTGAAAGTTTAAAAGATGAATAAGCTCAATGTTGGAGAGAAAAAATAGTGCCTTAGGGTATTATGGAGTCAAAAGTAAGGGCAAGATCTCAGGAGGATCAAAATCTAAAGACTAGAGAGTTAGGTTCTATGGTGCTGCAATGGCAGGGCCCTAGAATCAAAACCCTAAGGGAAGGAGGCTCATTCCGGTGTTGCTTAAGAAAGGCCTCATGATCCTTCCTCTTTCTTTAAATATTCTTGGCAAAATGGCTAGCTTTGAAGTACAAGTCTAAGGGAGAAAAGTGTTGCGGGAGCAAGGCTCTTCAAACCCTAAAAGTTAAAACCCTAGGTGTAGAGTCAACTAGGCCTAGGATGCCACCTTTATTCAACCTATACTTGAATGCTAACTCAAAAAAATGATGATTAGTGTAGCAACGACTAGGCTATACCCTCCTTAATCAATGGCTAATCAAATTTTCTCAAGCATGGGGACATATAGCAAGGACCTACTTGTGTGCTTGCTACCTAGGGTTTCAAGATTAAGCAATATAATAGAAATATAATAGAAAATGTAAGAGATTAAACCTACAACGATTCATTTAAGAAGTTTTGTATGAAAAAATCACTTACAAATCATCAAGAATGCTCATCAAACCCTAGTTGTAAACATTCCAATGAGAGAAACACCATAAAAATGCCAAGAAGAGTCCTCCACAAGAGTTGCGCCTCACTTCCAAGAGAAAAATACCAAGACAAAAGACTACAAGTAAATCTCTCACAAGAGACTGAGTTCTGTTATGTTTAAAATGAGGCCAAACGTCCTCTATTTATACCAATCCATAACCTTTTAATTAAATTTTAGGTCATTAAAACAACCGACAAGGCTGACTACCAATTTTACACTGTTTTTACATTAATCTGCTAGAAAATGTCATAATATGAACAAAAAGAGGGACGTCAAGCCCTTCTGAGGGAGACGTTGGCCCTTTTTGGGCAAATACAACATCCAGAAACCCAAACGTTGGCCCTTTTAGGGCTCCTCCAGGCTGCCACACATGCCAAATGACCTCAGCACACTGCCACATGCTCCAGACAACGCCCAACTTTCTCAGGTGACATCCTGTCCATCAAAGGCACACGTTCCATCTGCACTGGGTGATCTCCCTTAGTTTGGGCTCTGCCAAAGTGTCCTGGGTGGAACGTCCTTCTTTCTTCTCATTCAATGGCTCATCTCAACGTTGTCCTATCTCTGCCATCCCAACAACCATATGATGGGCTCTTCAGCCCCATGGAGGTCCGAGCGAATCATATCCCCATGTGTACCAGTCCACTGGTACCTGTCCATCGGGTATGGTCCTGCACATCAAAAACTATGCCCTCCATGGGCTCATCAGTCCTCAGAATCATAGCAATGTCAATCATATTTCATCATTAAATTTATCAAATACATGCATAAAACCCCTAGCATATCCTCTAAGAGCTCAAGGACATTACACATATCTACTATAAAAAGTTGAAGAAACAAACAAAATAACCTATTGGGCCAGAATCCACAAGAAAAGGAAAGTTTCCATAGAAGATCATTCAAGCCATGTTCATGAAGTGATATGGTCTAGGGATGTCCAGTCATAGTAAGACTAGGGGTAGGTGTTTTCCGTGGGTGCCTTTGTAGGAAGTGAGTTGTACCCGTCATGGATGCATTTTTTCCAAGCCCCTTTATTGACTTTATTTTTTATTTATTGCTTTTTCTTTCTTTTTACTTCAAGGTCTAACCAGAGGACACTGCCTTGGCGTGGTGACCAGAGTTGACAGTGTTACCCACTGGTATTTTCACAGAAATGATAAGGCTGGCTCGTGATGAGACCCCCTTTCCCTTGGCCATGCAGCCAAAGGTCACTGTCCTGGCGTGGTGACCAGATGATGGTAATGTCATACTGCTAGATACCTATGAACATAATGGGTCGGCTCATGATGAGACCTCCCATCCTCTTGGTTAGGTCTTGTTTTATTATTTTTCTTAGGGTCCCTTTTGTTTCTTTTCGAGAGACCTTTTATTGACTTCTCAGGGATCCCTGGGCGAAGCATCTCTAGGTTTCATTTCCTATGGATTTTATCATTTACCAGCTGCTTTTACCCCTTGGGCCTTTAGCCCCTTCTTCCCACAGGACAAAGTGTAACCCTCAAAAGGTCATCCTAATGGTCAGACTAGGGGAATGGGATGGATGTATGGGAGATAAGATGTAAAATGATAGAATGGTGGGAGCAGACGATGGCTCTGCAAATCCCCCCTGGTGGCTAACCAAAACCCATGAATACAAGATTTCTAGGTCACCCCGTTAATCCCCCCAACAATGATCAAGTGGATTAGTGTAAGATCCAAGAAGTTATTAGAAATGTAAGGAACCTGATGCATTATATAAGAAGGTTATAATGATCAAACATGACACATACCATGATACCTTGGACCAATTACCTCATGGAGCAAGAGTCCTCTCTGATGCAAGTCCAAGACGATGGTGATAAAAGCTGTTGCTGCTAACAGGAAAAGTATGAAAACGAATAAGAAGGATGGGTCCTCCAGGGCCATGCTCAGGTCAATCCTGCTCTCGGTATTCCATGTCTAGGACCTATGGGCCTCGAGACATGATCTCCTAGTTATCCCTAGAGATCGGGGATAATAGCTACCATTACCCAGTTGAAGATTTCGTATACAAAATCTGAAGCCTTGTCCTCCCAAATCTTAGAATGGTATACATGGAATGGATTAGCATCCGATGGAGCCCAACTCCAATTCATCAAGGGAAAAGGCATCATGGAACATACTATGTCCATGAGGTATGCAGACATAAAAAATGAAGCAGCTTTCCCACTCGCTTTCTGCGTCCGATATTCTATAATCTGACTGGTCAGACTATCTGATAACATTTTGGCCTAGTCGAAAGAAGAGCCTTCTGCTACTGTGTACATCAAAGGCACCCATGGGAGGAAAAAATGCGTGGTGTCTTCCCTCCCATACAATCTACAGGTCATCATCGCTACGTATTTGAACTATGGTTCCAAAGAAGATATGGAATAAATTCCATTGTTGTATGCCTTGAACTTCACTGGGTGTGAGACCCAATCCTTGATCAAATTAGATAAAATTTTCATGTATTGCTCGCATTCCTTCTGTTTAAAACCCTCTAGAAACTCTACATTGTATGTGAAGTCCGACGTGGGAGGTAACTTGTACATCGTCTGTAAGTTTTCTGGTCTAAAGGTCCCAACAGTGACCTTCTGCTCATTGATGATGGTTCTGGTAGGGATGTCTACATGATCTAGCACCCATCAGATCATGTCATAGTAAGGCAGAAGGTGTGGCTTGGCCACTACTTTTTGCATCTCTTCCTAGACAACGATCTTGTATTTGGTAGTCATGTCGTCTTTCTCATTGTCACTAGAATCGTCCGAACAATTCACCAACTATGATTGCAAAACCTCTGATACGTATGACCAGGTTTGTATGGAATCAACGCTTCAAGGTGAAGTATCCAAAACATTATCATAACCTTGTCTTGAAACCTCAACACTTTCCTTAGATGATTTTCGTGGGGCCATGATAGGGGATTGTAACTTAGCTCTTCTGCAATAAAAATGCGTATACATATAGAAGTTAGCTTACTGAGAAAAAATTCTCTATGCAGGATAGAAATGAACTTTATGAATAAAATAGGAAGCAAAAGATCTATATCTTTGACCATTTAACATATCGATGTCCTTATGAACAGAACGGTCCAATCATATTTAGATAGAGATTTTGGCAATAAAAATCATATCCTTACTTTGTCGTTTCGCCTTATTTCCAATTAATGCCATAAAATTCGATGATTCGTGGCACAAGCTGGAGCAAGGAACATTTTAAATTACCTCGTAAACTATGAATTATTATCATTTGCATTAAACATTGATTATTCTGGCTTGGCTTCCTTAATCAGGATTTAAATCAACATTTCGACGTTCGCCGTGTTGGGACTTTTAACTCTAACCTTTCGAGCCTCTAAAACCCGAGATTGTGATGATTAGATTTAATTAAGCAAGGACGTAACTAGGATTAAGTGTTTTAATTGATTACACTTTAATTTATATCACGACTTCGTGGCTTGGGAATTTGAAGGTATAGTTTCCGGGAGGAATGTATGTCGAGTAGCGAAATCCCAAGAAACTTAAATCATGGTAAAAAATAATCAACCCTGACTCTAACCTAGGTTACTTAGGTAAACATTTTGTGGCTTCGTCTTTCAGAGTTTTAGCGGTAATGTTTTAGGAGAGAGTGAATGTCGAGACGCGAAATCCCGACAACACTTGATTGGGGTTTACATGGTCTCACTCTTAGATTTCACTTGAGGTAAGCTTTAAAAAATTTTCGCGACCTCACACATCAAGGTTTTTAAATCTTGTGACTTGTAACTCCCGAAGAGCAATATTCCGAGGTACAAAAAGAAACAACCTTCGTTTAACAATAAAAAGTGGTAACTTGTGAAACATCACATCCCCTGCTATTTCGCATGTCGAGACTACTGAGATTTTCAGTAGGTGAATGTCATGAAGCGAAAAAGAACTTAAGAACCGACATTTGACTTTTAAAATAGATTTGAACCAAATGAAAAAGGTGGCTCCAACAGGTGGTTTGTAAACGGATAGACTTCCATTGATGGTTTGTAAAGGGCTAGACTTCCATTGGTAGTTTGTAAAGGGCTAGACTTCCACTCTTGCTAAATGTCTATGGGTTTTGGGTCTTTAAGTTATTTCCTTACCTCTGAGGACATGGAAAGTTGTGTTTAGGTTTCATATATTGTTAGAGTGAACAAATTTTTTTATTCATATAATGATAATAATATTATGATCACTAAACTTGAGTCACATAGTTATTATATGCATATTTGTCATTTACTATTAGTGTAGATTTATTTTAACTTTAGATTTATCAAGTGTCCAAAGGGATCAAATTAGTCAAGGTGCAAACCTTTCTCACAAAGAAAAACTTCATGAAGGTTTAAACCTTGATAAATTTGATCCCACTTGGTGCTTGATAGATCTGGGTTAAGATGGATATAGTTTGGTGGTAGTGGCGTGCAATTGGGTAGAAAAATAAAATTCACTTTGATGATGTATTTCGTTATATAATTTCCTTCGATAATATATGTTCATATCTCATTATATTTCATTACATTCCATACATATTTCATACTTGACTATAATCAAGCTCATTTTTCAATCAATAATATTATTATGTGTATACGAGTTGAAGAAATTTTTAAGTGTTTACTTTCAATCTCTTTATGTGTATACTTGGGATCCATATTGAAATATTTTTTTTGTTATTATTTAATGTTACATGACATCTCAATGGTGAGCACATCATTACCAAATGACATCAAGAAGACTATGTTTTTGTATTGAAGCAATTTCGAGTGTCTTTACACTTCATATTTGTGAAGTTTCAATATTGTGACACCATCGAATGACTATGTAAAGTATGACTAATACAATGTTGAATGTTTCTTCTCCTCTAATTAAATGCTAGACTCAAATTTAAACTACAAATTCCTTTTTGTGTGTGTGTGTTCAAAGTATATGCATGTTTTTATCAGTAAGTAATGTCAAAACCATATAATTAAGAATATGAATAATCATTAAGCTTTCATTGGATTTTCCCTTAACTAATATGTGAACTTCGTAGATGTTTTAATTGTTTGATTTCAATCTCTTTTTATATTCAGAGATTGAAAGGAAATTACACTTCTCATGTGCACACTACACTAACAAAATATAATATTACATATTAATCTACATTTCATTTAGGTACCAATGAAAAATAGTCCTCGATATTATCATTATTCCCTTTCTTCTTTTTAACCTCATGCCACGCTCCCAAAGAAGGTTCCATAGTGACTAATGGTAATTCATGAATCAAATGGTCAATATTTGTATAGGAATCGATTGTCTAAGATTCTAATGGTGTGTCAAATCCTTATCAAAATTAGAGTTTTAAGATTCATGAATTCTCTTCATTCCCCTTGATGGGACTTCACTTGCAACTACTACTCTCAAGGTATGCTCATTTTCTTATCTATACACCACAAAGCACATTGTTTCCTTAACCTCGACTTCTAGGCATCCATTAGTATCCTTTTCTAAATCCATATTCTCTTCATTTTTTGCACTCTTGTCATCTTCATCATCTGAGAATTCTTATTCAAATGATTTTCATCCTTTTCATTTCAATTGATATCTTTTTTTTCCTTTTAAGATGAGCTAGTTCTTGAGGACATGTATCCTGCAGATGTACTACTTATTGACAAAAATGGCATTGGATTGTTGTATTTTCATAATCCAATTATTGCATCCATCAGGAGCCTTTCCTTTGAAGTATAACCTTATTCAGTAATCCCTTACCAATGTTAATCTCCATACATAGATGGGAATATGTGAAAAGAGCAAGCTTAATCTGATGTATAAATTTTTTTAAATGACTTCAAAAACTCTTAACTCCCAAAAGTGTATTGGCATATTTGGGAGGCATACCCAAATATATATTGGTTATAGACATATCGAATACATTAATTTCTAGGAACCATGTGGTAACAAAATACCCACTCTTACAAAAAACCAAGGACCTTCTTCGAAATTTTTCCACTAATTAGTAATATTTTGAAATTGTACAATAAAAAAACCTTTGAAAACAAGACATACCTCACAATATTTTGTCTCATTGGAATGGAGCCACTAATACAAATCTGATATAGGAGGCTAGAAACCATAAAACCAACAAATGACCGCCTTGGATTTGTAGTATGAAATGTGGTTAGAAATTATCTCCTTAGTTAGCTATAATACTCGAGCCTCCTCTAATGTCTCCACAATATACATGTTGGGAAAATGAGTCGACACATATATAGAGGATTTGATATTGACTATATCCTTAAAAGAGTAGTCCTTGGATGAGGAGGGTACTCCATTTCCAACCACTCCTCCATGCAGGGGAAAAATTAATGTGAGGGATGAGTCTTTGCAAATGTTGTTGTCGAACAACATAGAGTTATCACCAAGTTGTTTACCTTCAAGCATAAGTCAATGTTTTTCCATTAGAATCCCCTATGAGATTTGGTGTTTGTACTTTATATCTTCGACATAATCCTTAGAATTCACCCATAAGAGTAAGGTTTTCCCTATGAGAGGCCTAACCATGATTTTGGAGCTGGCTAAATCATCATAACACCCTTGTACAAAATCATCCTTGGGATACCCAAAAATATTATTGATATCATGTATTTCAACAGATCCTTAGCATACAAGCATTATGTTAAACACTTTGCCTCCATAGGTTTCGTTGAAAAATTTTCTTGCAAACATTTCATCAAGCACTTGGTGTGCATCCTTGTGACGAGAGAAAACATGGTACTTGAGCATGCCCTTTGAAGGATCAAGAGAAACGTTTTTTTATTTTGTTCCTTCACTTAAATTATGTGTGGACTTTGTAGATACCTACCTAGCGTCTTAATATTTTTCCTTTTATTCGATCTCTACTTGAATTATTTTGTATATTTCCCTATGTTCTCCTTATTAGTTCGCCAAGCCCCCACAACCCTCTACATGGTGGCATCCTTGGCAGTAATTGTTTCCTACATTATAAAAACCATAGCCCTACTTCCAATATCCATGGAAACTTCCTTCTCTTGTTGTAATTTTTTGGTAGTTACACCATAGGCATCCCTGCTTGATTGACTGATGCATGTAATGCCAAGAGAAGTTCCCTATTGGACCTATTCAACCATGAATTCTTGGGCCTCCTTCCTCTTCTCCATGGGATAACTCTAAATTCCTCGACCTCGGTCCATAACAATCTGTGTTCCTTGTTTTAACCCAAAAACCATATAATCTATCACAAAGTAGGTCATCTCTATAGTATATTCCTTAGAAACATTGGTGAGCTTGGACTACTTCATCATTTTGATAGTGTGGTCCTTGGCAGTAACTACTTTCTTTGGTTCCATGGTTTTTCTCTCTACCTTTTAAATTTTATTCAAAGTCAACATTTATATATATATATATATATA
>ML780437.1:987427-1026900 GCA_009831015.1 Picea engelmannii | reverse complement strand
ATTATATTTAAAACATGCGCGCGAGAATGTTATAAACTTTGGTTAATGCGTGTATGGTTTGACCGGTGGGTTAACCACCCGGGAGTTATAACGATTAAACTACTTTTGCGCCTAACCTATGGTTCCATGCGCCATGCGCCCAAGTGCCTAGGCGGTTAGGGGATGGCGTGCCCTTAACCATCCTATGGTTTGTACCGGTGCACGGTTATGCACGGGACTGAGTTTTTACGCTTAAATAAGCGTGTGATCCAGGTTTGCTCAAGGAGGAGTACAATTTGTAGAACCAGAGACAACAGAGTTGAAGAGGGAGACTTCAAGGAGGCTAACTTCTTCATTTTTCGACCGATTGAGGTGCCGAAAGAGCCCAGATAGGGGTTTTGGGACGCTGCAGAGCCATTGGAGCAGTCGTTTTTCCATTTTGAGCATTGTAAGGCATGTTTTTGAGCACTTTGATCAATTTAATAATAATGATCCATTGGAAGCTAGACCAGGAGATGTAGCCCGGAGAGGGGTGAACTCCTTTATCAAGTTGCTGTGTTTATGTGTTTATGTGCTGATGTTCAATGTTTTATGCTGCTGTCTATGTGTATTTTGCATAAGTAATCCTTAATTTATGTGTTGCAAATTGATCCGGTTGCATTAAACACATAACATTTCACTTGCAATAATTATTCAAGTTTTTCAAGTCTTCTTCATTTTTAGATCATAGAAGTTTGGTTTGGGCGCACAAATTGTATAGGTTGAGAGTGCAGTTTGTAGTGAAACGAAGCACTTGGACATGGTGGGTGATTGTAGAACTCATCGTAGAGTTCATTAAAGAAATTGTTTCACAATTGACTGTAGAGGCAGACTTGATTGGTTTGATTCATGACAAAATTTGGTGACAGACATGTTGTGCACACCTTGGAGAGACCAAGTGCATAGTTTGTTAGGTGAACCAAGCACTTGGGCAAGGAATATGTTGATGGGTGTTCTATATGCACTAAAAAAAAACACTAAAAACCCTCATTTAAATTATCAACCCGGGGTAAGTAAACTTATATTTGTAGCACTATATGTGCCAAGGAAGAAAGGCTAGAGGAAATATAGTCTAACTAAGGAAATGGGTTATGTAAGGGCTAATCTACTTAAGAAAATACTATTAATGATCAAACCCTTTTAAGAAACCTAAACTATTTACTCTAAGTAACTTTTGAACAAATGATCGATGGATTGTTCTAAGAAAGAAAATGAAAACCCTACTTAAAGAAAATTAACTTAATCATTATAATGATAAAATACAAACTATCTATTTAATCTACCTAATAAGCAATAACAACAACAAACTAATTTAATTAACCAACTCAAATTCAAAAAGAAACAAGAAGTAAGTAAATAAACAAGAAAGCAACTACCCTATTAAAGCAAATAAACAAGAAGACAACTACCCTATCAAAGCAAGTAAACAAGCAAGCAATCAACTAACTAACCTATGGTAACTTCTACAACAAGTAAACTAATAAAAATTACTCAATAAACAACTAATCAAACTAATAAGCAAGTGAACTCTATTCTTAAATTAAACTTCATAATTAATTATAATTTATGAAAGGAAATATTAATCAACTAAATTCAAAGCTTCATGACAACAAAAGTAATTAAAAACTACTCTGTAATCTACTATAAGAAACTATTCTTTAATCTACCAAAGCAAGAAGACTATTCTCTAATCTACAAAAGCAGGGAAACTATCCTCTAATCTATAAAAGCAAGAAAACTCAAATATAGTGTTGATGGTTATGTCTTCGGTGTCTTATGATATCACGATGGAATTTAACAATTAATGATAACTCAAGAGGGATAAACTCAATATTGACTTCTATAGTAAAGTGAAAAGTATGAATTAGATAATCTAGAGAGAACTTAGCCCTTATAAAAGAAACATCAACTACCTTGCATATCCATGTGATTCTTCAATTTATGCACTAATCATCAACAATATGAAAACATTATTCTATTTAATTCAATTGCATTCTATGCTAATGTAAGCAAATTCATACTACTAGAGATTCATAACTGAAAACTAAACTCAATAATCAAACTTTGAATTAAAATTGCAACCTAGATCTAGAATGGAAATTGCATAAAGTAAATTAAACTAATCTTATTTTAACAATTTAAATTGCAAATGGAAATACTCTTAAAAACATAACTCAAATCCTATTTCTATTTCAACATATAACAAGATAAGCAAACTAAGAACTAACTGAGCAAACTAGATAAGCAAATTAAAAACTAAATTCAAAGCTAACAACTAATCATCCATCAAAACCTTGCCAAAGAAACCATGAACTAAATACCCTGTTTTAACTCTGTTTTAAATTCTATTTCAACATATAGGAAATCTAACTATCATCTAATTACAGGGGTTAGTATCTAAGCTTGCAAGCTATTTCCTATAAATTAAAAATTCATTTTATATTAACACTAGCCTTCATAAGTACCCTGCAAAACTGAACTGAAGCAATTAAACTTATAAACAACAATTTACACAGTAAATAAACATAATAAAACTCATGTACAGGAAATAAAAGAAATGACGATTACACTATATGAATTCACAAGATAATTGAATAAATATTCACCCAGACCACTATTGGGCCCCCTAGCAGGTCGTGGCTACTCCTCAACGATGAACCACGAGCTCAAGCAACACGATTTCAGCATTAAAATTAAAAACACAGTTTTAGAGAAAAATGTCTTGAAACAATAAAACAAAGCTTAACTATCCTTTTCTATCTGCCTGACCACTATTGTGGTATTTATAGAGTTTACAAGCTGAGAGTTCAACCATTGGAAGGGTCGACCTCTTCTAAAAACAATAAATTACAATTAATGCATCTTAACCACCGGTGGCTTCTAGAAACAAAGCGAGCCAATAAACGCCCAGCATAACAAACCAAACCAAGTTGTCAGAAACTCAATAGCTAGAGGCCACGAGCAAGAGGAAAAACCATGTCTCTTATTCACCCATCACTGGCCACCGATATGATAACCGCCAACTCGCCCACAGTTTTAGTGCAGGGCAGAGTGCCGGATGGAGTACCAAACTGAGTGCCAGATGGAGTACTGGACGGAGTGTCAGATGAAAAAATAACCTGCGATTTTTCCCTATGACACACAGAACATGGATTAGCTTCTTGGAATCATTAAAACATGTTGAATTATACTTAAAACCATCATAAAACATAATTCATACATACCTGGTATGAGCCACAACGATTTAATACAAAAATCCTTCAAAACTTCTTCAAAATAGGAAAATATACATACAATATTGGCCAAAAAGGATCTAATCATCATCATTAAATTAACCATATCGTGGGCCCAACATTACCCCCACACCTAGGATTTTGTAGGTCCAACTGCAAACAAAAATGAATTTCCCCTCATGACTAAGCTTGTTGAGAAGGATCGACTTTAGAAGCTTCTCCTTCTTTCCATGAAGATTTTGTCTTGTGCCTCTTGTGCTGCTTCAATTGTTCCCTGAGGTTGCAGTTGGTTTTGGTCATCTTGTCAACCAACCTTTGAAGGTAATTCACCTTTTCTTGGAGGATTGCATTGTCATGGTGAATATGTGTGTCCATATTCTTCGTCTCTTCAAATTGTTCCAACAACTGAAAATTTTCCTGTTGTAACTTCTCAATGGCTAGAGCAGGATCAGATATCTCGGAGGAGGGCTTAGATCCCTTGAAATATGTAGAGTGTCTATCATTCTTAGGATCTGGGGTAGGCATCTGTGAGGTAGGAGTAATAGGGGGTTGATGAGGAGAAGTAGGTTTGGATTTTGTCTTTCTTTGAGGCTTCAATTGGTTTGCAGACACTTCCCTAAGTCTTTTGTGAGGGCTTTCGAGATCAGAGGATACTTGGATAGGGTCCGAAGTGGTCAAGGATTTTGCATAAGGTTTTCCTCTTGTGCTCCGGGTACTCTTTTGAAAGGGTCCTCTATTAAATCGATTAGCTCCTCTCCTATTTGTGGGGACTACAGGCAAGTCTTGTTGAATTACTTCTTGTATCTTTTTGGGTGTAGGATCAAGAGATGTTGACGGCATCGGGGGGTTAGCAATAGGCTTCTTGGTATTTTTTCCCGATGAAGCTGCAAGGGTATCAACAAGCTTCTTGGATTTTTGTTTCGGTAAAGAAATGGCTTGTGCAGGAGGGTTTGGAGTCTTCAGAGAGTGGGGTTTGGATGGAGAAATAATCCTTAGATCAAGTGTCTTTTTGCTAGTCTTGATTGTCAAGTGAGGGTTTGCAAATTGGTAAATGAACTCATCCCAAGTTTTCCCATGTTTCTCCAATTCGGATAAGTCAAGTAGTTTGATTAGGCCATGCTGAAAGAGGCTATTGTGGGGATTTGTTACATTCTTCCTCACTTGGGAGGACATCTTCTCGAGACTCATTAAAAAGTAGAAGGGACAATTCAATGGTTTATTAAACTGAAAGTGAGCTAATAATAGAAAGTGACATGCTTTAAAGGTGGACTATCTACGTTCACATGTGATCAAACTGGTGATGACTATGATAGGATTAATTATCTCCTCTTTTATTCATTCCTTTGAGTATCCTTTATCTCCAGAGATGTTATGAAATTCTAGTTTAAAAACCCTATTATAGCTTGATCATAGCAACTGGTGGTTTTAAAACCATCTATCCCCAATTCTTGGAAGCTTTGTGGTTGCAGCTATGGATTCCTCCGAGACCCCAAAAGTGAGATACCCCATGCACGTTGTCTTTCCATCAAAACCAAGGGAAAATTGCATTGAAATTCCATCGTCGTGGCCTTGCAAGTAAGACAAAAATGACCCCCAGCCTGCTCAAAGAAACACTTCCCTACACTGTGCGAATTCAGGGATGGAGAAGAGGTCAGCATAGGAGGATGGCTCGTACCACTTGGGCATGATGAAAGTGTGGGAAATATGGACAGAGGGTGAAATTAACATAGGATAGGTGCAATCAGACCAAGGGAGGGCACGGTTTAAACAGAGGTCGAGCGCAATTAAGCAGAGGTCGAGCGTAATGTGTACACAGGGGAACAAAATGAGACAGAGGCTAAGGACATTTAAAATAGGGGCAAACACAAATGAGCATAGGGAAAGTGTGAGGAATAATGGGATAACCCAATTGAGTGATCCCTCCATTTATGATTGCACCTAAGGTGGAAATGGTTGCATTCATAATGAATGTACACGCATGAGTTGCCATGTGTGAGCACCGATTTTGAATTTGAAGGAATGTTTTGGTGGCAATCATAATGATAGGAAGTTAGATCAATGTCCAAGTCTTTGACTTGGACATTTGATCATGAAAATGTCTAAGTCTTTGAATTGGACATTTGATCATGAAAATGTCTAAGTTTACATCATTCAATCTTAATTTCCATGAACTAATTCAAATAAATGCCATTGATTCCTGGTTACCTGAAATTGTGGACAGTTATTGGTGTACATTTTCATATGGCACTTCGTCTGACACCTCATACGACACTCCATATGGTACCTTTGTGCAAAATGCATTTTTACCTCCTATAATGGATAACCTGCAGTCTTGGGGTGGTTTTGATAGTCACAATGATTAGGAGCAGAGGCAAAGTGTTCCATTATTATTTATTTTTCCACCATGCTTACTCAATCCACTCGCATAAGACATGTAATTTCAATTCTGCAATGAATAGTCTGTAACACAAATAAACCAATAAAGTGGCCTGTTAAGGATATGTACAGTAATTTATAGCACATAGGGAATTAACATTTCAAAAAAAATAGAATGACTACTAATGTAATAACCTGTATCATGAAAAACAATACACATAAATTTTTACAAAGATTCACTTCCTCTAGGAAATGTTATCATTTGTCAACTCATGAACCCCTCCCCCACACCTAAGTATTGTGACACCTCACAATAAAAAATATAGGAAACCAGTTAGTTCTCCCAATAGCCGAAGATTTATAGCTTGTTAAGTGCAGAGATAAATTTCATATATTGTTCTAACAAGACGATTAGAAGATGGACCCACCTATAAGATAAAAGATCCTATATATATATATATAAGAAGAGGTAGGCGAGAGAGTTTCAATATAGTCTCAAAGTTAGTTCACAATGGAAAGTTTATGGAGTTCATTAACCTTAGCTTAACCATACATACTTCATGTCAACTTTGTCTACAAGTAATGTCATACATCAGGACAAGTTTAAATTTCTTATTTGTTTTTTTGTCAGATTATCATCCTCACTAGGTAGAATGCCCCGCTGCCAACAAGCTTGTTCAGTACTCCAACGGGTTTACCTAGTCATACCACAGGTTGGTACCCACTGCCAATAGACCTGTTTAGTATCCCAACGGGTTAGCCTCTTACACCCTTAGTGATTGGCCCACCATCTTTTAAGATTTTAGTATAATATTGGTTTTTGCAAGAAGATGGGGGGACAACTTTGAAAACAACTTTTTCTTCTCTTTTAGTGTGTAGTGGATGGTACCAATGGGAAAGAATAGAAAGGTATCTTTAGGCTCAACTCACTTTCTTGTTTTGTAAGTTATTGTGATGTTTCCATGACTAACCGCTAATCAGACCTCCTTTTTACTCTTTAATAAAGATACTTTACTTACTTACTCAAGTTTCTTTGGGAAACTGTATGAGATACCTTTAAGCTTGGTGGTTACGCTATCACTTCCTTATATAGTGGTGAAGATTTTTAAGAGCAACTGCTTTTTAAAATGCCTTAAGAAAAAGAGAAGATGAAAATATTTGCAAAAATATGTCTAACTACAACAAGTCATTATTCATTTGATGCTTAGTAGACAACAAGCTTCAAATATAGAAATGTTTTGAAGAAAAATCCTTCTTTTATGTTTCCTTGAAACTGTCTACTTATGGTGAAATAAATACCTACAAAAATATCTAGAATTGTCTATTAACAAAATTCAAAATTATTTACATATGTATAGTAGAAAATTCAGAAAACATTCAAGAACAAAGGGGGACTTCCCCATCTACTAAGGCCAATGCCTTGTCATTTGACATGACCTGTAGAAAATCCTCTTTGGAAATGGGCTTGCGATAAAGTTTGAGTCGGTGTCCATTTACTACAAAGGAGACTTGTCCATTGTCAATTATTTTGATTTTCACAACTCCATTGTCATATACAGTGGCTACCTCGTAAGGACCCAACCACCAGGTGGTGAGTTTTCCTTTGAAGTTTTTAAATCAAGAATCAAACAATAAATCCCAATCACCAAGTTGGAAGTGTTTCTTCTTAATAAACTTGTCATGCCACTTGCTCCTTTGGTTTTGGAATAACATTGTTCGTTGGATGGAATCTTTCCTGATCTCATCCAACTCATTCAATTGTAGGGCTCATTTATTCTGAGCCTCATCTAAGTTTAATCCCAATTCTGTAGCAATATGGAAGGTCCTTACCTGGAATTCTATTGGTAGAAGTACTTGTTTCTCGTACACTAGCTCATAAGGGGTATGTCCGGTGGTGTTTCTCCAGGTGGTCTGATATGCCCATAAAGCCTCTGGAAGCCTATCAACCCAATCCTGATGATGTAATTGAATAGTCTTGGTTAATATAACTTCCAAAACTTTGTTTGTATATTATACCTGACCATTAGCTTGTGGGTGGTATGAATAAGATTTACAGTGTTTAATCCCGTATTTGTTTGTTAGCTCTCTCATCATCTTGCAAGTGAATTGAGTGCCTTGGTCTGTAACAATTTCACAAGGAACATCGAAGTGGGTAAATATGTCTTCATAGATAAATTCAACAACGGATTTTTCTGTAGCCCTAAATAGGGATTTTTCCTCTACCCACTTGGTGACATAATCTATACAAACCAAAATATAGTTTTTCTTACGAGACATGGGTGAAATTGGTCCTACAAAGTCAATGGCCCATTTTTCAAAAGGTTTTATCATAACTTGGGCACTCAAGGGAATTTCATCAGCTGACATACGTCTTCCTATCCTTTGGAAACTATCACAACTCCTCACATACTTGGCAACATCTTTGAAAATGCTAGGCCAATAGTAACCTGCATGTAACACCTTTGTTAGAAAAATGGCCACCACATGGCCAACATGACGATACTTGTGATGCATGCTTTAGGACTAGACCTTTTCAGTCATGCTTGCGAAAATGACCAGTCTGGAATCAGAATTCCAATTGGCTTAACCCTTCTTGCTTGGCCTGCGTGGTGTCCTTTACCATGTAGAAACCAATATGGAACCCATAGAGTATGAAAGCCTGCTTCTTATCCTTTACCAAAGTAGCATTGTAACCTTGCATGATTCTCTGATAACATATTTCCCCTACTATTAGTCGATTAGGGACATATACAAGTAGCAGATGAGGTTCTCTGGTGGCACTGAAAACCCTGATGTAGGTATCGCACTCATCCATATACTAGTGGCCAACCTTCGATATAATATTTTTTGCTGCATTCGACAACCTTGGTCATTCTTTCTTGAACAATAAAAAATAAATGTGTGTGATAAACTGGTTTCATATGAGAGAGTAGGATTTCTTGTACCTTTTCTCCCACAAGATGCCGAAATAAACATGGATCAGGAGAGCTGAGGTATGCCAGCTTAATTTCATTCCAGCGAAAGCATTTCTGGCACAGACGACGTCTATAAGATAAGATTCCATTTAAAAGGACAGGGTTACTCCTTCTTTCGGCGTCTGAGCTTGCTGGATGCAGGTGCTCAGCTATTTGGAGATGATTTAACCCCAGTTAAAACCTATCCCAAAAATGGCTACGGTATACGCCAAAAGTTTCCAAGCTTCTGAAAACTTGGAGCACTCTTTTTCCCCATACAATCTGCAGAGGAGGGAAATTATATAGATGCAAGGCTCTCTAAGGTTGGTCATTGGGTACCATCCGGAGGTCCGATTGGTGAAAATTTTACCCTCTCTCCACCAAGAATCCATCACCTTACTGGTGTCATGTTTCTCATATAATCTCAAAACAAATTCAGTATTCAACCGCTCTTCCGACTCTCTGATCTTGTAGTAATTCTACACTTCTACTGGAAGTAAAACCCCAACACACCCATCATTGTTGTCATTAATCAAACATTTTTGTGTGTCAATGTGATCAATAAGCCATTTCAGGAGTTCAATGCAGGGAAATATCAGAGTCCTGCTCGCCACCATGTGTAGGTACACCTTTCAGACATTCAGGAGGAGTTCTTCCCGCTTAATATTCTTGAAAATTTCTTCCCAACGCAGGAATATTGTATTGGTCCCAATGTTTGCCTCTGTGTTTCCAAAGGATAGGGGTTGAACAAAATCTTTCTTAGTGGTAGTTTTGATGATGGGCACCGGTTTTGGAGCGAATTCCAATTGTCTTGCCACCGCTGGGGAGGAACCTTCTCCCACCTCTGGTTCCTGTAGATTTGGTTCTCTTGGAGATTTATTGGTGGTGGGATTCTTCAAAGACATCGTTCCTACAACCAAAAACAATATTTAGGGATATGTACAGAGTGACATTGGATAAGACGTATGAAACGAAGCATAAAACATCCATAGACTGGTACATGCATGTAACGCTTGTTAAACTGTCGTTTTTATACTCATTGGACCTTGGAAATTATCCTCGGATTGCTCATCTCTCTCCTCTAGATGATCCAGATTCCTTCGCTCATAGAATAACATTGTTTTCAATGACTTAGAGAATATAATGGGAGAGATCCTACCAGTCATATCAACTAATTAATATGATTAATGGCTGAAATTCAAAACAATCTACCGTCGAATCTCTAGAAATAAATTCTATGTGGGTTGATGGCAGAGGCATCAGGGAGGGGTGGTGGGGGAATGCACTGTATCGAAAATTTCAAATGGTCCTTTTGATTCGCGCATGAATTAGCAACTAGTGTGATATTCTATAATTAATTAACCTTTAAATGTGTCATATCTAGCGTATCTCAGAGCTAAAACGTCCCATCGCGTTGTCTTCTTAGTGGGCAGATCGAGAATCAAAAATATTCTTGTGCACGTTTATGTCAGCATACTCCTGAGAAAAATCTCAACACCTATTGACTTCATCATATGGTATCAACGCAACGCCACTGACTTGGGATACAGGGCACTGATGATCGGGAACTTAACTTATGGGTAATGGTCGGACTCGAGACTTTGTTTAAGTCAAACACACTAAACTGAGCTTGACACTGCGACTGCCAATGCCAGGAGAGTACCAAGGATCGACCTTCGGGAATAAAAATAGCACACAGTTTCTTCGTGGGTTATCGTCCTTCGAATCTCCTGATACCGTAAACGTCTCAGAAGTCGACGATTATTATTTCATTTTTTGTTCAATGTTTATTCTTTTAACCTTTCTCCGATGCCGAATTGATCATTCATCGATGATATTCTTGGTGGTGCTTGTCGCAAAACAAATTTCTCATTTTCCGACGCCGAAAAAGATCGAGACTCGACAACTTTGGTTCTCTCTAGTGTTTTCTTTCATGCTTAATCCTTCCCTATGACGAAATGCTTAAGCACGCTCGGGAAAACTTTGACTGTAATTTCTCTAATTTAGATATTAGTCTTTTAAGTTAATGATTTTTACATGTCCAAGAAAGATTTTAAATACTTAATGAGAATAAAAAATGATATGCAAAGGACACATTTTTTATATTAGACGATGCCAAAAGATCAAGTGGTACCCAAAAAGTGAAATTTTACGTAGACTTTTTAGGGTGTGTTGAGTGCTCAACAGGAACCCCATAATATCATGTGCATGAAGACTCATCTAATTTTCCCGAGACTTCCAAATTTGTCCTTGACTACTATCTGTTAGTTGGTGGAGTGGGAGGTATACCCCCTTCCCCTTTTGAATCACACTGATTTCGACAAAGTGCGTCGAGCATCGGTTATCGATGATTTCTTTTCATTCTTCGTTAATGTTTGTCCTCCCCTATTTTACCGATGTTGAAAGGAATCGGCTATCTCTTGAAACTTTATGCAAACAAATTAGAGAAAACCTTCACTCTAAACAACTAAGCACCTGTGTGCAACAGGCTCAGACACTAAAGGAAGGAGAAGCATCGAATTTTTACATGGCCTTGTACTTGCTCAATGTCATGTGCACTAGGAATGTCTTCGTCAGCATGAATCTGAGCAAGCATGTTGCAAAGCTCCCAGTCCAAGTCTACTTCAACGTACTATGGGAAAATAGGTATAAGAAATCTTAATCCCTCATCTGCGATGAATTCATCGTTTGAATTTATTTTATTCTTTTTAAGAAGGAATTCCCAAGGCTATCGACGAGAGCCAAGAAAATTATATCCAAGGTAGGCCATTGGTATTTTGACGAGCATGCCACCTACAATAGGGTGTTCAGGGCCACCGGAGCACCACACCTCCTACCATCTCATGTCCCAGACCGAATCTTCATAGGAGAAATATGTTATCAGACCATCTTGCAAGACTATAAGGTCACCCTGGTCAAAGACAAGAAACAATCTTTCATAGCCTACAATTTTCTTGTAGGGTTCTATTTTGTAAAGGATATTGCTCAATCCAAACAAGAAGGGCTGAGGCAACTCGAATTCAGGTTCCTGACATGCTGATTCCACAAGCATGATCCAAAGGGCCTGGTTCTGCAAGGTGTTTCACAGATGCCATCCTATTGTTTTTATGCTCACGATAAGTTTGAGGATGTATTGTTCACAAAGAATGCCCAGGACTGGGACGAGGTGGTGCAAAGGATAATAGACCCGGAAATGACCAGGTTCAATGCCATGAGCATGGATGAATAGGTGGCAATGATAGAGTAGTCAGCTCAAGAGGCCCTCAGATATAGGGAATAAATCAGAGCAATAAAGTTCCAGAACAAAGGATTTTTTTTAACACCGGAGGCACAAGAAAGGGGATTTATCCTAATGGAACAAGCACAAAGAGTAATTGATCTGTTGTAGAATGACCCAGACCTAGTAGAGATGACAAGGGTTCCTTCCTACAACCCAATCGAAATTCGGGAAGGACCATGCGACCCGGAGCCAATACAAATTGGAGAAATCATAGGGTTGAATAACCCTGAAGTTTCAATGCCACAGGTCAGATCACCAGTGGGAGTTTCGACTCAGCCCAATATAGCGAGGACATCAGGGAGAGAAAGTGCACCAAACCCCTTACATGAATTAATAATGACCTGTGATTATGAGGAGAGTTCAGAGGTTTCCATGGTGACTCTAGTACATATTAAAGAGGAAACGAAACCCGAGAAAGTATCTTCCCTAGATCCTAATGCTCAAATTCAAATCCTTCCACATAGTGACTAGGAGGTCGAAAGTGTCTTAGACACTGAGCTACTTAATACATTGGGGACCCAAGTGGACAACCCGAAGTATGAGCTAGGTTCAGGTGAACAACAAGAAGAAATTCCACAGTAGGAAATCAAAATCTCAACAATCGATTATCAAGTAAGTACCGAGCCTGCCGCTGTTGCATCAATCTTGGCCAGTAATTTACCTCTCGATGAGCAAAAACTAGAGGTAAAAATTTTGAAACACACATAAGAAGTTCATGAACCCAGTCTTGAACATATATACACTGTCGGGAGCCTGGGAAACATGCTTACTTGGGGAGAGAAGCAAATCCCTGAACCCGTGGATGAGGTCGCCGATATACAAGCCATATCCTACAAACGAAAGAGGAAATCCATTAAAAAGAGAACCACTAAGAATAGGAGGCTTACCCTGGACAACTCCATCCTCATCACCACATAGGAGAAATTAATCAACACGAAGCATACCAAGATGTATGAGCTTATCGACGTAGGGATGGAAATCAAAGATGCCATCTTGGATACAACGAGGAAAGATGAAGAGGAGTTGGTCGTTGCACTGAAGGAGTTGGAGCATCTACACCACTTGGAAAAATATTATCAGGACTCCACGCAGGCTATGGTGTTCTTGAGAAGCAAATTCCAATATGCCTACAGTAAATTCACGAATGAGAAAAACCTTTTCACGGTAGGGATAATCGATTTCCAAGAAGACCCCCTTATGGCGTTGGTGTTGTGCAAGGACATGGAAATATGGTATGAGAAAGCACAACAAGTAGTGGAAAGGATCAATTACATCAGAGTGGTTCAATAGGGTCGAGATGTGGAATATCATGACATTCAGGTACTAAGGGATAGCAACATCTATCGCATAAAGAAGTCGGTCGAATACTAGGTGAAAATGGCCCAAGAAACTCATCAAGAAATCCAAGAGAAATGGGCAGAGTGTGAAAGGAGATGGAGAAAGATCAACCAGATGATGAGAGACATCGACCTCCCAGAATTCGACACACCCGATGACTTTGTCAACTTGCATGACATAGTCAAAATACATGTCGAACCAGACTCATCATGGGATGTGAAGATAGAAAAGGTGGTGAATATGGCACCAAGTCAAGTACAACAGTTCATGGAGCACCCGATCAAGGCTTAGACAATGTTACAACAGTTAAGTGCTAACGTAGTCAAGTATTGGACACAAGTAGTGGAGATAAAGGAGATCCTTTCGGCCCCGATGGACCAACATAGATTCTCGTACGCCAACACATGCGAGGAACTATTCGTCAAATGGTTGGAGTATGAGAAGAGTCATCCACTCAAGTGAAACCATTTGATGACTCTTTGAAGAATGAGAGATGAAAGCACCATGTGGTGATCTTTTGTTTTACTTAGCTTCCACTTTTTATTTTTATTTTTAGTTAATAATATGTTATAAATAAGAGGATCGACCTGTTAGAAAGGGTTGATGGTTTTTGCAAAGACCCTCATTTTTGGAATTGTAAAGAACTATTTCGGAGTTACCTTAATTGAGAAGTCATGTTTAGGACCTAAGACAAGTTTCTGTTTTCGTCAAAAGTGTTTGTGATTGGATCATAAGGAGGAATTAATTCCAACTTTATCTCATGAATGGGTGCTATAATGAGTAAGAGTTTCTAAATCTGTTGATAAGTTATCTGATTCAATATTTTTATAATTCTTTCCTCTAATGATGTAAACAAATCGTCGTGTTAATGTGTGATTGGTTAGTAGAGATAAGGAAACTATTTTTCTTGCCATCATTTTATTGCATGTATGTTCTCTTTTGATAAATTGTATCTCAGTCAATAATCGAAGTGCCAACAAGTTGATGTATTAGTACTAGGCTTTTCATTGGTTTAAGAATCATTTTTTGTATGCTTGAGCATGAGGGTTATCCCAAGCTCAACCTTCTTCAGTAGTTAAGTATTCCCCCTTTGTTACCCAACTGGTTTATACCAACATTTATCTTGTATTGGTCCCACCTATAAGAGAAAATACAAAAAAGAGAATGTTCAAACTGAACGAGGAACTTTCACAAGAATATATCATGTGAATCACTACGTGAAGCCCATCGATTAATTGGGCAGATCGCAAGATCTGGAGAATCATTCCACCATTAAATGTTGCAGAGTATAATTGGGCCTCAGTGGTGGGTTTGGTTTCTACTGTTGAGTTAAAGGTATTTAGGACCCCTCAACAGAATTGGCGCTAGAAGGAGGGATGAAGAATGAATGGCTGGCAATATTTTTGACATAATATTTCACATAGCCTGTAGATTCAAAACAACCCACATGCATGGCTAGTTATTCTCAAGACAACCCACACAAACTGAGTACTCCTGAAAAGAGTAACTCACCCCAATAAGAGGAAGAAAACTTATTCCTTGAAATACCTTACGCTCTTCCCCACAAGGAGTTGAACTAGTTTAGAAGAATCATAAGATCTTACATCCAACAAATCGGATCAATACCCTTAGCTTTGTTACTTCCACGAAGAAAAAAAGTAAGAAGACCAGTAGTTGACACCCCCGAACAGGTTTTTGTTCACATAATAGAAGACCTGATAGATTTCACCCTCACCAAAATCTAAAATCATCTAAATCTAATCCCCAAAACACCAGCCAGTAACTTCTACGAGCCTGGCGATTTTTTCGACGAGGAAGGGTTTAACTCAGAACGCTCAGTTTCGGGATCAGACGACATGGAAGATAACAATGATCATAATGAAGAAAGGGGAAACCCACCTCATAATAATCAACCATGGTTGGATAGATAAACTTTGACCATCCCCAGATGAGTACATAACCTTCCTCGACATCCAGAAAAGTTACTCCCTAAATTTAACCATGAAACCTCAGGATTTCCCGAAGACCATATAAAAAAAATCATAGTAGCTATCAGACTAATGAATTTCCAACATGAAGACATAGTATGCAGTCTTTTACCCTATACTTTTGATAATTTGGCCTCCACATGGTATTTCAACTTACTTGTAGGGTCCATAACTAGTTGGATGAAGTTTCAAAAGGATTTTCTAGACAAATTTTCAGAAGAAACCACTACAGGAGCTTTGATGGCTGAGTTGTTCGCCACCAACATGAGTTCAAAAGAGAAGGTTAAAGACTTCAATCAACGATTCACCACTATCCTAAAAAAATTTCAACCTGAAGCTAAACCCACTCAAGAGTTGCAAATCGAAGTATACTCTAATGCTCTCCCAACTTCCATTTCCATGCTTGTGAAGAGGGTTGCCAAAACAACCTTAGCTGAAAATTTTGAAGAAGCCAAAACAATAGAATTCCAAATGAAGGGATGTAAAGAAGGCTAGGTCTCATTGGTAAAGAAGGAAGTTCAACCTCCTCCTAGGAGGGGACTCATGTTGACTAGACCTTCATGGAAACAAACAGAACAAGGTCCCGAAAAGGGAAGTGGAGACATAGAAGACCTACAATGCATGGTTAAGAAGTTGTCAAACGAAATCATAGACATGAAAAGAAGTGAAGGGGAAGGAAACCAAGGCCAAAGGCCCTATAAACCCTTTTTTAAAAGAAATCCATCATTCAAAGCGATTGAAACTCCCCCAACCAACTTAAACATCGACCTAGGAAATGTAGCATCTAACTCATTTTGTACCTATTACCAAGAGAAACATTCTGAAAGAGACTACCCACAATGGGTGCATTCCATGAATTTGATGGCCAACCAGTTTCTAGATGAGGTTTCCCTTACCGAACAATCAAGCGGCTCAACTATGAATATTGCTAATCAAGAAGAAGTTGATCCACCAGAAGAAATAACCATGCTGATATGGGACCTTGACCTACCAATGCCTTCTGATGACCTAATTGAGGTTCAAGAACCACCCAAAGAGGTATTGGCTGTGCAAACACAAAGTAGGGGTCAACCTATCTCAAACGACCTTACTACGACACAAACTTTGGGAGGAAAACCAATTCTCGATCACCTAAAAGAACCTTTTGTCCCGCGAAGAAATCCTATAAACATCCATACACGATAATCACCCAATATTGACTATAACATAGTAGAAGATTTGAAAACATTGAAGGAAAATATAATGGTCATGGATATGTGTAGAATCCCACAGCAAAAGGAATTTTTGTTACAAGCCTTGAAGCTAGTAGAAAACCCAATAAAAATCATTGACTAAGGAGAAAATCCATCTCCCATAGATCTAAGATATAAACCAACTGTAAACGCTTGCTCTAAAGATAAGAAAGGAAAGCCTTTTGTCCCACTGTTCCTTTTGAAATTTGAAGTCTTCAATAGAAACCTCCATAATTGTTTGGTTTACTCAAGAGCATCCTATAATTTTATTCCATTGTCTATATGCAAGAAATTAAACGCAGGCCCTATCAAAAGTGATAAACATGTGATACAACTAGACATAACCTAGGTGAAGGTTATGGGAGAGCTCAAATATGTAATGATCAGAATGGCGACAGACCCTAAACTTGTTCAGGTGATTGACATCATCGTTGTAGATATGACGGAAGCTTATGGATTGTTACTTAGCCGAGATCGGTCTAAGAAGTTAAATGGATAATTTAGTACAGAATAGGCTCACATTTGGTTGCCACTAAAGGGACACATGAATATGATCAGGATCGATAGGGAAAGATATCTAAAGCATATTGTCACTGACTTAGAAACCCTCAATGAACCCTCATTGACAGATTTCCCCGTGCTAGGCAATTATTCCTATGAATCTGATTTTGGGAATTTATCTCCCCTCTCATCTGATGTTCCTCTCACTCAGAACTCCGAAATGACTTTTCAAGAAAATTTGTCGACGACGGCAGAAGAAATCCTCTTCTTTCAATAACCTTTGTTCAAAACCAAGGAGCAGATAGGAGGAAAGGAGGAAAGTGGTAGGAATAAAGAAAACAATAATTTTCACTCACAAATTTAGACCTTATACTTTGATGGATCTAAATCACAAGAAGGGTCAGGGGCAGGGTGTATCCTCATTGATCCAAAAGGTAAACATAATTTCCTGTCCTGCAGACAAGAATTTGAGTGCACAAACAACATCGTCTAGTATGAATCTCTAGTACAATGGCTAAATAAATCCATCGACTTAAATGTCAAAGAGATAAAGGTATTCAGAGATTCTGAAATCATGCGTTCGACAAGTAAGGAACATTATATATTGCAAATCTCCCCACCTAAGGAATTATCAACAAGAAGTGCACCAACTAGTAGGACATTTTGAGGCCTTTAACATTACAATGATCCCCAGAACAAAGAACACTCTTGTTGACTCTCTGGCCACCGCTGCCTCAAGGATATCACCTCTAGAAGACTATGAAGCCTCCTGGTTCATTGTGAAACTACTCTATAAAGCATCGGTTCCCAAAAATATTTCTAATTGGAAGGTCTTTGAAGAAGATGAACAGATCATAAATTTTTTGACCAATTGAGATAATTTTAAAGACCTGGCTATTGACGATGAAGTATTTCATGAGAAATTAGCATAAATCAATCCTCATATAGATCAACCGACCGAAAAACCAAGTTCTCACATGATACCAAAATGGGTATCCAATTTAGAAAACATTTTTGACTTAAGGGAAAGATTTAAAGGGTCAACGAATAAAAAGACAGGGAATTCTTGTCCCATGTACGAGACTATAAATATACGAACCCCGGAAAACCCCAAGAACATAAATCTCAGCAAGACAATATCTAAATAGGAAAGGAAGGCCTATCTCAAACTTTTTAGACACTATGAATATGTCTTTGCATGGTCCTACAGAGACCTAAAAACTTATGATACTCGTATCATTCAACACACAATCCTGTTAAATCCTGGAGTGAAACCCTTCCAATAGAAGCTATGGAAGTACCACCCATACCTGGAGCCTCTCATGTGTCAGGAGTTAAAGAAATTACTAGATGTTAATATTATCTTCCAGGTTAGACACTCCGCATGGGTAGATAATTTGGTTCCTGTGAGGAAAAAGTCTAGGGAAATCGGCCTATGTGTAGATTTCATAAACCTCAACAGAGCTTCAGAAAAGGACAACTACCTAGTCCCACCAATGGATCAACTCTTGCAGACCATGTATGGTTTTGATATTTTCTCCCTGTTGAATGGTTTTTCAGGTTATAACCAAGTTCTAGCTTCAGAGGAAGACCGTTTGAAAAGTACCTTACGAACCAAGTGGGGAACCTTTGCTTATAAACACATGCCCTTTGGGTTAATCAATGCAAGGGAAACCTTCCAAAGGGAAATGGACGTAGCACTTTGAGGACTAATCAACAAATGTGTAGTAGTTTATTTGGATGACGTAACTATGTATTCAAATAATAGAGAAGATCACATCCATCATTTAACCCAGATTTTCAAAAGGTGTAGGAAATATAGTGTATCTTTAAACCCTAAGAAAACTATATTTGGTGTTGAGGAGGGGAAACTACTAGGTCATATTATATCTTAAGAAATAATTCACATAGATATAGAATGAGTTAGGGATATAGCTCAACTTCCATTACTCCACAACAAAAAGGCTATGAAATCCTTCTTTGGGAAAATCAATTTTGTGAGAAATTTCACCCCCGATTTTACTGAAACTATCAAAACCCCTCTAAAAAATGATCTGCAAAGATGTTGAATTTAAGTGGGATGATGAATGAAAAAGTGATTTCAGCAATATTAAGGCTGAAATATCTCAATATCTAGTGTTGTGAAGTCTCGACTTTAGAAAAGATTTATTTCTCTATACTTTTTCCTCCAACCCATTGTTAGTTGAAGTATTGACTCAGAAGGATGATAACAACAATGAGGGCCCGGTCTCATTTATGAGAACTAATATCCAAGGGGCTTAACTAAATTACCTTTCTATAGAAAAGAATACTTATGAAGTATACAAGGCAATGAAACATTTCAGATCTTACATCCTAAAGAACCATACCAAAGTCATTATGCCTCATCCCACAATCTGATCCCTATTCACTCAACAAGAGATGGGGGAAAGAAGAGGAAAATGGATGGCAATGTTGGAGTTACTTCACACACACACCTATGATTTATTTTTCCTAAGGTTTTTCCTTGTTTATTAGTCATAATTAGTCATTATACAGTCTCCAATATTTTAGGGGAGAATATTCCACTTGGAGAATATTCTCTTTCAGTTGACACTTCAGTTTGACTAGTTGAGTTGCATTTAGATGTTGCATTGGTTTTGTCACCATGAAACATTGGGATCATCACCATGATAATGCGCACTTGCCTTGGGATCATCACCATACTGGCGCATTACCCTTGATTCATTGATCTACTCCTCGCTACTCTATATTTAGTCAATTAAGTGAAGACTAGTTGACTAATTAACTCAGACTAGGTGGCAGTTCACTCCCGTAACTGCCTGAGAGATTAGACTAGGTGGAAGTTTACTCCCGTAATTGATGGTGTGTGTCCATATCACTCTAGACCACCACTATGGCACATTAGTTACTCATGTATCCTATATCTATTGTAAATTATTCACTCTTTGAGTGTGGAATACGGTTAATGAGAATTCTTCCATTTTTTCTCTCCTTCTTCTTTCTCCAATTCTCTCTGCAAATGTGTGTATTATTGTTTAGATAGATATATTTTGTGTAGTTTCAACACATTTACATGGTATCAGAGCCGACAGACTGCTAATAAAAAGCTACACCAAATTATTTTTGCAGGTACCGAAGATTGAAGAACGTGGAAAATATGGAATATATGTTTTACTTACCGATAATACTTCTCATGCCTCATAACTATTTGGAGTGGAAGCCAGAGATTCTACTTCTTCTCAGAAGTAGAGGCTTATACAAAATAACCATGTCAATGGAAGTAGATCCTGATTCTGCTGATGAGAAAAATGACTTTCTCAATAGACAAGATATGGCCATAGGATTTATCTTCTTGTCTATCTCTCCATAAATTCTCCACCAAGTATATGATGACACACAAGAATAAACTCCAAATGAATTATGGACCATATTGGAGGTTCTATTTAGGAATAAAGAATATTGTGAATATTTCATGCAGGAGGTTGAACAGATAGAGCCAAAAGAGAATCCATCAAAAGATCAAGCCTCTTATTATGAAGAGTCTTCTACAAAAGTATTTGTACAAATTTGTATCCCAATAATTTAAGATGGTGTCTACTCCATTTCATATTTGTTTTCTAAATTTCATGTGGAAGATATATGGCATGCATCTCATGGGTCACATGGAGACACTTTTTCATGCGCAATGCATGCATCTCAGGAGACAAAAAGGGAGCCACGCACATCAGACTCAATTCTGATATTTTATGAGCACAATTTGTAGAAACAAATTGGATATTTAAATTCCTCTTGGGAAAATATCCAATTTAAAAAAACAAATTTTCCGAAACGGAGTCCGGGAAGTGAAGTTATGATCATTTTAAAATCAACAAAATTTCATCGTTTTTCCGGAAATGGCCGCACGGTTTTCAAAATTTCATCCAAAAATTTACTTGGATCTTATTCATTACAAGAAGATAAAGTGGATATGTGTGGATGTATCAATGGTTCATATGCTTCATCATATCCATGCATACATCTACATATTCAAAAAAATCTTCAACGAACACAAACTTGCATAGTTGCGAGGTCTTCTTGGGCTAAAGGACACAGTTCCATAGCGACTGTTTTTTGTTCCTTCTCATTTTTTATTTTTATTTATGCATTGTAATTTGAGGGGAGGTTTTTCCCATGAGTTTTTACCTCTTTCCTCATTTATTTTCAGTGTATCTTTTGTATTTGGGTACCTAAGATGGCCTTGTTGTCGGGACCCATTATTTATTTTCACTATAGTGATGTTCAGGGGGGTGTTGGAGTTACTTCACACACACCTATAATTTATTTTTACTAAGGTTTTTCCTTGTTTATTAGTCATAATTAGTCATTATCTAGTCTCCTATATTTTAGGGGAGAATATTCCACCAGGAGAATATTCTCTTTCAGTTGACACTTCAGTTTGACTAGTTGAGTTGAGTTTAGATGTTGCATTGGTTTTGTCACCATGCAACATTGGGATCATCACCATGATAATGCACACTTTCCTTGGGATAATCACCATATTGGCACATTTCCCTTGATTCCTTGATCTACTCCTCATCACTCTCTGTTCCATCAGTTAACTGAAGACTAGTTGACTAGTTAACTCAGAGTAGGTGGTTGTTCACTCCCGTAACTGCCTGAGAGACTAGACTAGGTGGTAGTTTACTACTGTAACTGTTGGTGTGTGTCCAGATCACTCTATACCACCACTATGGCACATTAGTTACTCATGTATCCTATATCTATTGTAAATTATTCACTCTTTGAATGTGGAATATGGTTAATGAGAATTCTTCCATTTTTTCTCTCCTTCTTCTTCTTTCTCCAATTATCTCTGCAAATGTGTGTATTAGTTTTTAGCTAGATCTATTTTGTGCAGGTTCAACACATTTACAAGCAGTATTCCAAGAATTTTATATGGATATAAAACCTGCTAAACTGGTTAAGGGACAAGGATTATGTAAACTGTTAGCCGAGGCACAGGACCAAGTAAATGAAGACCCCATATGGGAGAATGAATTGGCATTATAGTCCAGTGAAGCTTCATATGTCTCCCTATGGAAGGAGTCTTGGTATGAGAAACTAACTTATTTCCTGCATCATGGGACTTGCCCAGAACGCCTAAACCCTAGGGAAAGGAGAGCCCTCAGGTTAAAATCAACACAATATCATCTCCTAAACTCAGTTCTCTTCCATGTTAATTATGATGGTGTACTTTTAATATGTCTCAAACGCGAAGATGCAGACAAGGTTCTGAAGGATATCCATGATGATCCTGTGGGTGCACATTTTGCAGGGAACACCACTTCTCACAAAATGCTAAGAGTTGTCTATTATTGTCCAACCCTGTTCAGGGATGCTCACAAATACACTAGAAATTGTAAAACTTGTCAACTAAGCATGGGGAAGGAAAAGAGAGAAGTTGTCCCACTCCAACTTGTGGTCATCTCCAAGCCAATCAAGAAATGGGGGTTAGATATCATAGGAGAAATTACATCGAGTTCTTCAAAACAACATAGATACATATTGACTGACACAGATTATTTCATGAAATGGGAAGAGGCCATCCCTCTAACTCATGTAAACAAAAAGGTGGTAATCCAATTCATAGAACAACAACTTATTACAAGGTTTGGTATGCCTTCCGTCCTTGTTTTTGATAATGTCACTTACTTTTATTCCACCCTATTAACATAATTTTCTTTAGACAAAGGAATCATAATCAAATACTTTGCAAATTACTATCGACGGGGGAACGAAGTGGTAGAATAAACCAATAAGAACCTAGTGAGGATATTAAAGAAAATAGTTGCATACAACCATAGGAATTGGCACAATTCACTCCATAATGCCTTATTGGATGATAAAGTAACACCTAAGGAAGCTATAGGGAATTCCCCATACTTTTTGGTATATGGGCAGGAATCCATTCTCCCGAATGGGCTATATCTTCCATCTCTTCAGATTGCTCACGATTCTAGAGGACAACCCTCATCATTTATAAAACAAAGGATTTATACCCTCCTCATGCTATAAGAAGAAAGGGAGAAAGAAAAATCAAAGTTTATATCTCATCAAAAGATAGTTAAAAGGTGGTTTGATAAGCATAAGGCTAAAGAGAAGAATTTTGAAGTAGGAGACTTAGTCCTAAAATGGGACAGAGCAAATGAACTGAAGGGGAAACATTCAAAGTTTCAAAATCTATGGCTCAGAACTTTTCAGGTAGCCAAGAAAATTGGGGTAGGCATGTATCAGTTTCAAAATCTGAGGGGGGGACCTGACACCCTCCCGGTGAATGTCCAAGCCCTAAAACAATATTTTCATTAAAAAAAAAATTGTGTGTTTTCATGATGTTTTGTTTTTAGGTAGGCTGATTGCGGAGTGCATTTTTGTTCTTTGTTTCTTTCTATAGTAATTATGCAATTTTGAAGTTTGTGTTTAGAAATACATTGGTTGACCTTAGTTCATGTGATATGATGAACTCTATTCCTGAATCATCGCTTACATACAACGCAAGAAGCGTTGGGAGACCTGCAATTGTTTTAAAGTAGTTATCTATCTAACCTATGCAGAAGAACAACCTTGGAAAAGTAATGAAGTGTCTGCCTGGTGGTATGGTAAAACTTGAAGGGAAAGGTGGCAAGCTGGAAAGGAATACATGTACCTAAAGAAAGAGCTAGCGAAAAATTCACCTTAACCATCTCCTTTTTTTGCAAATAACAGATGTCCTCCTCTCCCACTCGCTCATGGAATTCTTCCTAAATAAAATCAATTATTTAAAATGAGTGGAAAGTAGGAAAGGGTATGCATATAAATTTATCGGGGCTATGGATGCTCGCTCACAATGGAGCAAGTTCTGTGACTTTGGGGTGATTCTGTCGAGGCTATGGACGCTCGTTTGCATCGGAGCAACACCGTAGCAAGTAAATGATGATAACTAAAAGGAAGTGGTTCCAATGAATTCTTTACTTGAATCTCGTCAAAAGAGGGCATGGTTCATGGTTATGGGAAATAAATGTGGAATAAATGTTGAAACCTCACAGATAGGCCCAGATGCACCAACCAGGGAATTTCAAATGCAAGGATAAAAGAGGCTCTGATAAAAAACCAATTAAGTTATTAACCAACTTTTACAGCATATGAGCCTGAGTTAGGAACATAGATTCTTCTTTCTCCCATTAAGTTGCCATTTTTTGAGAACTCATCACACCCTAAAAATCCTTATCAATTTCTTTTCACTTTTTGGTTACCACTTGATCTTCTGCACTGTCTGATTCAATTTCATCTTGGGAATTGTTTTGTATTTCTTATTTTCATGTCTCTCATCACCAATTAAAGTTTGTTTGAACTTATGAAACCCCATGGCTAAAAGGCATTAACACCAAAATTAAGAATCCACATCCAAACACTGCACCCAACGTGCTCAGGTTCAACGTTAAAAAGATTTTAAGTATAGGAACCACTCAGAAAACAACAATCACCAAGCATTGATCTTCATCAGCATCGACAGAAGGAATTTTTTGGTTTGTGCTAAGTTGTTCACATAAAGGTTCAAGAGATAATCGATTCCCCTTCGACATCAGTAAAAATACGGGGAGGACAGACGTTAATGAGGAATGGAAAGAAATCGTCGATAGCCAATGCCCGACGCACTTTTTTGGAATCGACGTTAACCTAGAAGGATCAAAACAAAAATTTTGACCACAAAAAATATATCCCCGATCACCTATCCCCAATGCGGTTTCGACATTGATACTTTTTCGAGGGAGCCAATCCAAGAGCGCATTGATAGGCTTATCACTGATCGTCGATCCTTGGCACTTTTTCAGCATCGACAACATACAATTTTTTTTAGAATGAATCACTTAAGGAAAGTCTCGACTCCGACTAACAAGAGTGAATTAATTCACTGATATCCAACGCCACGTGTCTCTACCAGGTAAGAAGGTGGTAGGTCTAGTTCTACCCCGAATCATTCTTGATTACCTAGGTCCTATTCACACCTCTGAGTCAGCTTTTCTGTGTCAACACTGTATGGTAAGATAATTTGGCGTCAGAGTGTTTACGTAAGAGTATCAACGAAGTATTCATAGCATGACCCCGATCCCTGATCGACCCACTGAAGGAGCGACACGACGAGACGTTTTCAACATTAGATACGATCGGATTTTGGGCATTTAAGGAGATAATTAATACCCGATCCCACATTAGTTTCTACTTCACGTGCCAATCAAAACAAAATTTTTTAAAATCACCGATAGACCACATCACTACCCGCGTCTCTGCCATCAACCCATGATGAATTTAATTTCTAGATATTCGATGATAGATTTATTGAAAATTCACTCATAACCCGAATTGAATGGCTGATGCGACATGGTAAGATATTTCTTGTTTAAAATATCTTGAACCATTGTGAACGAATTCATTATGTGCGTACAAGAATTCCATATCATCCGAAGGAGAAATATGAGAAACTCGAAGGTTGTATTGAATCTGTGATTATCAAAAACTAGGTTTTAACTAGCTTCAGAGGTATGTGTTAGAGTCTATAAATTCGCTAGCTATGATTTATATGTGCACAGTCTCTGAAATTTTTCTCAAGTTGCAGGAATTTTTTTTCTAAGAAGGCCAAATACCAGACTCTCATCAAGAGCACCAAAGGTAAAAGAACCAGAGACAGGAAAAGGTTCTTCTCCAAGAACTACGAGGAAATTGGAGTACGTCCCTAGGTTGAAAACTGTCATTAAGATAACAAAAAAGAAGGATTTCATCCAACCTCTAGCCTTTGGTGATACATAGGCAAGCATCAGGTGCAAGGTAGTGCTCTCATAGTGGGGGGATCTCTTCAACAGGATTAGCAGAGGAGAATACCCGGAATATGTCCCACACAATGACCTGGATGTAAGGGCACTCGATGACCAAGTGTTTCCCAACATCCGACGGTCATATCTACACATGGTGGTGAGAAGAACCCCCATTTTACCCAGCATAGAGGTCCATAAGTGGATCATTGACCACATGGATGGGAATAAATGATTTATTAACGATGCAAATGGTGGGTGCATCTGGGTTTTCCTCCTGACAGAGGTCCATAAATACTACAAGCTCAGGGACCCGAAGGAGCGACTCAACACGAAATTCATGGTGAATTTCTATGAACTCCATGACACCAACCGATTGATGGCCTCATGGTGGAGGGAATACAATAAATTCACAAATCAGAGCAATGGATGGTACTAGACAATTAACCTAAGGGAGCCATACATCTATTTGATGGCTCTCATCTGTCGGCTATACGGAGAAAATGATTGCTCCAAGTTTTCGGAAGCTTGGATGCCTTTGGAATACACATTCGCAATCGATGGGTGTAGCTTCAAATAGGGAGAAATAATCTCCAAAAACTTAAGCACCTGTGTGCAACAGGCTAAGACGCCGAAGGAAGGAGAAGCATCAACTTTTTACATGGCCTCGTACCTGCTCAATGTCATGTTTTCTAGGAACCTCTTCATTGGCATGAATCTGAGTTGGCATGTTGCATAGCTCATATTCCACATCTTCTTCAACATGATATGGGAAAATAGGTATAATAAATCTTACTCTGTCATTTGCGAAGAATTCATCGCCCGAATTTATTTTATTCTTTTTAAGAAGGAATGCCCAAGGCTATTGGAGGAAGCCAAGAAAATGATATCCATTGTAGACCATTGTTATTTGGATGACCGCGCCACCTACATTAGGGTGTTCGGGGCCACCAGAGCACCACACCTCTTACCAAATCATGTCCCATACCGGCTCGTCGTAGGAGAAATATGCTATCATACCATATTTTAGGGCTACAATGCCACCTTGGTCAAAGACAAGAAATGGGCTTCCATACCCTACGGTTTCCATGTAAGGTTATATTTGGTAAAGGATACCACTCAAGCCAAACAATAAGGGATGAGGCAACTCGAATTTAGGTTCCTGAAAAGCCGATTATGTAAGAACGATCCAAAGGGCCTGGTCTTACAAGATGCTTCACAGGTGTCATCCTGCTGGTTGTATGCTCACGATAAGTTCAAGGACGAAGTCTTCACAGAGAATGCCTAGGACTGGGATGAGGTAGTGTAAAGGATGGTTGACCAAAAAATGACCAGGTTCAAGGCCATGAGCATGGATGAACATGCGACAACGATGGAGCAGTCGGCTCAAGAGGTCCTCAAATCCAGGGAAGAAATCATAACAACGGAGGTGCAGAACAGAGGATTGATTTTGACACTAGAGGCATGGGCAAGGGGATTGCTACTAATGGAACATGCACAAAGAGTATTATATCAGATGCAGAATGACCTAGACCTCGTAGAGATGACAAGTGTTGAAGTGTTGTTGTCGACAACCCAATTGAAAGACAGGAAGGACCAAGCGACCCAGAGCCTATACAAATCGGAGAAACCACAGGGTTGGATAACCCTGAAGTTTCAACACCACAGGTTGGATCACCAGGGGGCGTTTCAACTCAGGCCAAGATAGCGAGGACATCAGGGAGAGAAAGTGCACCAAACCCCTTACTAGACTTAATAACGATCTATGATGATGAGGAGAGTTCTAAGGTTTCTCTGGTGACTCCGGTACATATTACAGAGGAAAAGGAACCCAATAAAGTATCTTCCCCAACTCCCGATGCTCAAATTCAAGGCCTTCCATAGAGTGACCAGGAGATCGAAAGTGTCTTAGACACTGAGCTAGTCGATGCATCAGGGACCCAAGTGGATAGCCCGAAGGATGAGCTATGGTCGGGCAAAAAAGAAGAATAAATTCCACAACAGGAAATCAAAATCTCAACAGTAGATTACCAAGTAAGTACTGAGCCTACCCCTAATGCATCAATCTTGGCTGGTACTTTACCTCCCGATGAGCAACAACCAGAGACCGAACTTTTGGAACACACGGAAGAAGTTCAAGAACCCAGTCTTGAACATGTATACATCGTTGGGAGCCCAAGAAACATGATTACTTGGGGAGAGAAACAAATCCCTGAACTCATGGATGAGGTCTCCGATATACAAGCCATCGTCTATGACTGAAAGAGGAAATCCATCATGAAAATAACCACCAAGAAGAGGAGGCTTACTCTGGACATCTCCATCCTCATCACCATAGTGGAGAAATTAATCAGCACGAAGCATTCCAAGACGTCTGAGCTTATCGATGTAGGGATGGAAATCATAGATACCACCTTGTATAGAGCAAGGAAAGATGAAGAGAATTTGGTCACTTCACTGAAGGATTTGGAGCATCTGTGCCACTTAGAAAAATATTATTAGGATTCCATGCTAATGTTCTTGAGAAGTGAATTCTAGGATGCCTACATTAAATACATGAATGGGTGACACCTTTTCATTGTAGGGATAGGTGATTTCCAAGAAGACACCCTCATGGCACTGACGATGTGCAAGGATATGGAAAGATGGTATGAGAAAACACACTAAGCGGTGGAAAGGATCGATTACATCAACGCAATTCAACAGGGCCAAGACATCGAAGAGCATGACATTTAGGTACTAAGGGATAGCAACATCGACCGCATAAAGAAGTCGGTCAAATATTGGGTGAAAATGGCTCAAGAACCTCATCAAGAAATCCAGGAGAAATGGTATGAGTGCGAAAGGAGTTGTACCAAGATCAATCAGGCGATGAGAGACATCGATTTCCCATAATTTGACACACCCAATAACTTTATCGACTTGCATGACATAGTCCAACTACATATCGAACAAGACTCATCGTGGACTGCAGAGATAGAAAAGGTGGCGAACATGGTGCCAGGTCAATTACATCTGTTCATGGAGCACCCAATCAATGCTCAGACATTGTTACAACAATTAAGTGCTAAAGTAGTCAAGTATCGGGCACAGGCAGTGGGGATAAAGGACATCCTTTCGGCCTCGATAGACCAACACAGATTCCCATATGCCAACACATGTGAGGAACTCTTCGTCAAATGGTCGGAGTATGAGAAGAGTCATCCACTCAAGTGAAATGATTTGATGATTCGTAGAAGACTAAGAGATGAAAGCGCCATGTGGCGATGTTTTTTTTTTACTTAGCTTCCACTTTTGATAGTTATTTTTAGTTAATAATATGTTATAAACAAGAGGATCGACCTGTTAGAAAGGGTCGATGGTTTTTGCAAAGACCTTCATTTTTGTAATTGTAAAGAATTATTTCGGAGCTACCTTTATTGAGAAGTCATGTTTAGGACCTGAGAGAAGTTTTTGTTTTCGTCAAAAGCGTGTGTTCTTGGATCATAAGGAGGAATTACTTCCAACTTTATCTCATGAATGGATGTTATTACGAGTAAGAGTTTTTGAATCTGTTGATAAGTTATCTAATTCAATGTTTTTATAATTCTTGCCTCTAATGATGTAAACTAATCGTTGTGTTAATGTGTGATTGGTGATTAGAGCTAAGGAAACTATTTTGCTTGCCATGATTGTATTGCATGTATGTTCTCTTCTGACAAATTGTATCTCAGTCAATAATCGAAGTGCTAGCAAGTTGATGTATTAGTACTAGGCTTGTCATTGGTGTAAGAATCATTGTCTGCATGCTTGAGCATGAGGGTTATCCCAAGACAACCTTCTTCAGTAGTTAAGTATTCCCCCTTTATTACCTAGCTGGTTTATACCAACATTTATCTTGTATCGGTCCCACCTATAAGAGAAAATACAAAAAAGAGAACGTTAAAACTGAAGGAGGATCTTTCACAATAAGATATCTTGTCAATCACTATGTGAATCCCATTGATTAATTGACCGTATCGCAAGATCTTGAGAACCATTCCACCATTAAACGTTGCAGAGTCTAATTGGGCCTCGATGGAAGTTTTGGTTCCTACTATTGAGTTAAAGGTATTTATGACCCCTCAACACACTGGAACAGAAGCAATTAATGTCATAGAAAAGAGGGGAACAAACAAGGAAAATTATTCTAACAACAATACTCTATCTAAGACTCAAGTAGCTGCAAACACATCCCTAACCAGAGAAAGGTCCAAATTTACCACCCCGCCATTCCTCATTACTTTCAAAAATTTTAACAAGAATGTTCATAACTATATGTTAGACTCATGACCTTCATCTAATGTCATGCCCCTCAATGTCTATGAAATATTAATGTCAAACCTAAACCATCTGGAATTCAGATTATTCAGCTAGACAAATCTCGAGTTAAATTTATTGGGGAATTAAAAAATGTTATGATTAGGATGTCTGCTAATTCAAAAGTTCATCAAACTATTGATATAATCATTGTAGACATACCTGATAACTATGGCGAGATTCTAAGTTGGATTGGTTAGCTATGTTGAATGGTTACTTTGCTACTGAGTGGTCTCATCTATGGCTTCCTTACAATGGTAAAATGAATCAAATCAAAATTGATACGGAGAGGTATATGAAACATGTAGTTACTGACCTGAACGACCCAAATGAACTGGTAGTGTTTAACAACTCAATTTTGGGTAATTACTCATATGAAACTATTTTGGGGAATTTTATTGTTGAAACATCTTCCCTTGTGGAATATAACACACAATCTAGAATCCTTCATTGCACCCATATTGTTGAGCTCAATTGTAATATAGTTGATCAGATTAACAGTCCCTCTAATGTACAACCTAACACAGTTTTGAAGGATAGACTCGAAATGCTTGTTAACTCTACTAACCCCACTAAAACAAAAATATATGAAAAGTTGAAATCAACTTTTGAAACCAAGAAAGGGGATCCTAACATATGGAAACTATTATTTGACGGATCCAAATCTTTAGAAGGTGTAGGCGATGGTTGCATATTAAAATATCTGAAAGTAAGAAAGACATTAGTTGCATGCAGACTAGAATTCCCATGCACTAATAATATTGTCGAATATGAAGCTTTAATGCAAGGACTAATAAAGTTAGTAAATTTGAAAGCTGAGAAAATCAAGGTATTTGGTGATTATGAAAATATCATAAGACAGGTAAGAAACACCATCCATTGTATTTCAATTCATTTGAAGCATTATCAATTAGAGGTTTGGGAACTAATCAAATCCTTTGCTGCATTTAATATTAGTTTTGTACCTCATTCATTGAACTGTGACGTTGATTTTCTAGCCAATGTAGCGCCCAAATTAATACCCTTGGATGGATTTATGTCTGACACTTTCCCTATTGAAATTTTTTACATGCCTTCAATTCCCAACAACATCACTAATTGGAGAGTCCTTGATGATGACCAAAAAATTATAAATTTCTTACACCTCAAATATAATTTCAAATATTCTATTATAGATGAAGGTCAGCATGACCAAATGGTGAATCTAGATACTACTGACCCAACTCAATCAAACAACCTGTCAGGTTCAACCAACAATATCCCCATAAATGTAGTAAGATTGGATAAACTTTACGATCTCCAAGACAAATTCAAGAAAATTACCAACTACAAAACCAATAGTTTATCCATGCAGTGTGAAATGGTAAACTTGGGGATGAATACCACACCTCAAAACATTAATCTGGGAAAAACTTTCTCTCCTGAAGAAAGGCAGTCTTACATCAAATTATTCAAAGAACACAAAAACATCTTTGCCTAGACCTATGAGGATCTCAAGACGTATGACACCAAAATCATACAACACATAATTCCCATGAAGGATCAATCAAAACTGTTTCAAAAAAAGCCTAGGAAGATGCACCCCAGCCTTGGGCCTCAGGTCAAAGTAGAATTGAATAAGTTGTTGGCTTCCAAGATCATATTTTGAGTCAGGCATACACAGTGGATCTCCAACTTAGTACCAGTAAGGAAAAAGAATGAGGATATAAGGATTTTTATTCACTTCAAGAATATGAGCAAAGCCTCAGAGAAAGATAATTACCCAGTGCCTCTGATGAATTTTTTTTTGTAGTTTGTGTCCGGCTCTAAGATGCTTTCCCTTTTAGATGGATTTTTTGATTGTAACTAAGTCTTAGTGTCCCATGAGGATCAACTAAAAGGAAATTTTCGGACTAAGTGGGGAAATATGCTTACAATAATATTCCATTCAGTATCATCAATGCCAGAGAGAACTTCCAAAGGGCCATGGACATCTCCTTCAAGGGTCTACCCTGAGAATGTGTTGTGGTGTATCTTGATGATGTTATTGTATTTTCAAGGGACATAAAATACCATATAACTCTTTTGAATAAAGTATTCAATAGGTGCATAAGATATGGTATCTCTCTCAACCCTAAGAAATATGTTTTTGTTGTTGATGAAGGAAAATTGGTAGGGTTCATTGTTTCCAAGCATGGTATGAAAATTGAACCTAAGAGAATTGAAGCTATCGCTAAAATTCCTCCCCCTCATAACAAGAAATCCATGTAGTCATTCCTGGGAAGAATAAATTTTGTGAGACAATTTGTCCCCAACTTTGTCGAAACTGTAAAACCCATGCAAGACATGATAATAAAGAACATTGAATTCATATGGGGATCTAAAGAAAAAGAATCTTTCAAGAAGATCAAAGAAGACATAACGCAATCTCCTACATTGTTAAGCCCAAACTTCAGTCGAGAGTTCATCCTCTACACCTTCTCTTTTGACATCGCATTTGGACCTGTCTTAATGCAGAAGAACCAGAAAGGAGATGAATTCCCTTTGGATTTTATGAGTTATAGATTACAAGGAGAAGAAATAAGATACATAGAGGTGGAAAAACAATCCTATGTCATATTTAAAGCAATCAAACACTTCGGTTCGTTCTTCCTCAAATCTAAGACCAAATTTATTGCTCCTTACTGTGTTGTCAGGAATCATCTAGTACATAAAGAATTAGAATAAAAGAGAGAAAATTGGATTACAAATTTATAGGAGTATGACCTGGAGATTAATCCTACCAAAATTGTCAAAGGCTAGGGACTATGTAAACTCACTGCTGAATCAAAAAGCAATGAATTACATGAAGATGCTTTGTATCAAGCTCAAGAGTTGTTTGAAAGAGAGGTTTGTTACATCTTTGTTAAATCTGACCAATGGTTTTACAAAATGAAATATTACTTAACCCACAAGTTATCCTTGCATTATATAGATCCCAAAAAGAATAGACCCCTCAAACTCAAGTCTTCTTAGTATTATCTCATCCAAGGAATGCTATGCAAGAAAAATTATGTTGGTGTTTTTTTTAGATGTCTTGAGAAAATGAATGCAAAAAAGGTATTATCTGAACTTCATGATGGACCAACTGGTGGAAATTATGGTGTAGACACCATTGTGCACAAAATCCTTGGAGATAACTATTACTAGCCCACTTTGTTCAAAGATTCTCATGCATATTCAAGGAAATGCCAACAATGCCAAAAGTCAACAGGGAGAGAAAATAAAATTGCATTTCCCCTGCAGACTATGATTATCGAACTTTCGTTTCAACAATGGGTGTTGGACGTAATTGGGGAAATCAATCCCAAATCTTCCCAACTACATAAGTACATCTTGACAACTACTGACTATTTCACCAGATGGAGCAAATAAATTCCCTTGAATACTATCAATGAAAACCAGGTGACTTTTTTCATTGAATCTCATATTATCACCATATTTAGAATTCCTGAATCATTAGTCTTTGATAATGCCAAATATTTTTTTTCTTTGAAATTGACTAAATTTGCTCTTGAATGAAATATTAAGGTTAAGTATTCAACAAATTACTATCCATAAGGGAATCCGTAGAGAATGATGAGAACTACCCAAGGAAATCACTTCAGAGAGAATGTTCTAAAGTTTAAGGAGTCTCTTCGTTTTTGAACTTAAACACCTTCGTGGAAGATGTGGCGAGGAAAGTAGCAACCCAATTCCAAAACAAAAGTAAGTGACTTGTAATGTGGATAATTTCTTTGTTCTATATAACTGGTAATAAATTATTAAATTGTGATATAATGTAGTGTTTTATTAAAGTAAATAATGGGCGTAGTTAAATATAATGCAACATATGGGTGTTGTATTATTAGTGGCCACATAGGAAAAGAAAAGCATCTAATCGTGCAGTGTATGCGTTAAAAATGATCAAACATTATAATAAATTTATTGGCTATGATATGAGAATGATCAAGTCACTGGAATTTCCTAGTTGTTTCTTTGTGATGTCGTCTTCTCTCTCTATTCATTAACCTATTGGAAGATATGCAAGAGTAGTTGCATGAAGAAATAAGAAAAAATGGTACTCGGCTCCACGAAAAGAGAAATACAGAGTAAGTGAGAAGTACGAAAAGTACATTTACTATGGGCTTCAAATCCTAAAATTATTACAGTGAGTAAAAGAAAGGATCACTTTAAGAGAAAGGTGCCCAAGGAATCATGGAGAAAGAAAGGTTGTAGGAAGTGAGAATGGATAATTGTGAGAAAGTGTGTTGCAATATCTGTCTATGCATATAATTTTATAGAAAGTGTTGCACTATCAACAAGAAGTGTTGAGCGATCCACATTCAAGGAGAATAATCCACAGAGATAGAGTAGATTGTAGAGAGCAGATTTTAGTTAGGCTAGCAGAGTCGATAGATGAAGAAGGGTATTTACAGAAGAGTCTCCATGGAGCAAAGAGTCTGCAAGAAATAAGATTGAGGCTTCCTAGAAAATAATCCACAAGACATAGGTAAAAGCCTCTTCAGAGTTGAAGAGAAAGTATCATTGATGTTGATCCATTCTCTGGACAAAATTCCAACATTATTGAGTAGACAGGAGAAAGTCAAAATATGATGAAAGGAGAAAGTGAAGTGTATTGTTGAGGGTACGAAAGCAATAACAACATGAAGAATCCAAGAGGGTATGAAATAAATAACAATGAGAAGAAGCCACAAATACATGAGAAACCACAAAAAATCCACGAAGAAGTGAGAAGCCACGAAGACCTGAAAAGACATAAGAAGAAGAGAAGTTGCATTCTTTTAATTAAAAGAGGAAGTGAGTTTTGTTTTGATTTTCAAGGATGAATTAAGATTTATTTTGGAATTGATAAAAAAATAAAATGAAAGGCACATGAGAAGAAAAATGTTGATTTATTGGATATATTTATTATGCATGTTGGTGACGATGAAATTGGTTTGTAAACCTTGGTAATGATGACATTATATTAATTGATCTCAAAAGGTAAAAGTGAGTGAATATCAGAGTCAAGTTGAACATTGTAGGAGTTGGTACAGAAGTGAAACTATTTTCTAATATAGTTAAATATTGAGTCAACATGTCTAGGTTAATAAGATACCATCATTGTGAATGATAAGTTTTGAAGAAGTTATGTAAAAGTTGTTGGTTTGAGAAGTTGGAGGTGCATGCTTGGTTTTACTCGACACCACAATTTAGTTTATGAAGTCATCTTAAGATGTCTTGAAAATAACAAATATGTCATGTCATTTTCTATAAGTTTGGGTAGAAGAAAAGTGAGTAATTATTGTAGTGGCATTTAGTGCTAGGCAACTATAGTCAAAAGTTTGAGAGTCTGTGTTGGAACTAGCCATTCCGAAAATAGACAAGTTTTATTTAAAGAAATTATTGAGTACCAAACATTACTATGATGACAAGAAGAAATCAGAGAGCAAAGAAGAAGAAGAAATCAAGAAAAAAATTGTGAAAGCAACAAATGAACAAGTAATAGAAGACATACTCATGATGAGATATGGAAAGAGGAAGAATATGGCTTCAAAGAGATTGAATCGATTTGGATCAAAATAAAATTGGTGTGAAAGGGCATGAACACAACAAATATATCATGGAAGTGGAGTGATAAAGAAAGGATCGACATAATGGCTAAAGGTTTCAGAATCAAAGCAAGTGAAGGAAAGAAAAGATTTAAGTGGAGCAAAGAAGATGTAGAGATGGCGCAAAGACTAAATGCAACACAAAAATTTTGGTATGGAGTCACCAACAATTATAAGAATCCACTATGAAGTGGTGGAGAGAATGTATTGAAGAGATATCGTATGAGAAATGGAGCAAGATGACTACCTAGACATGAAATGTTGTAATGAGAATGAGGGGGTGCATAATCGGTTGTACCTGACACCCCAAAGAGGTTTTGGTCCTTGTTTTTAATGTCTAGGAATAGGAAAGTTGATATCCCCATGTTTTTTGTAAGCCATGTTGTTCAGGAATACAGGTAGTTCTGTAGTGCATGGTGTATCCCTCTCATGCATAGAGAGGATGTGGTATTAAGGTTTGGAATGAACCACTAGAGTAGGTACGAGGGTTTTAGGTGTACTCGTATGCTATCTTGATGTTGAGAAGTTGGGGAATGTGAGATGTTGTAATCTCAGAATTTGCATGGTTAGAACCAAGTTATGTTTAAGGCATAATATAATGCATTGTAAACCATCAAGGATGAGAAGAAATCTTAGTCTAAGGGAAGATGGAGATAGTTTTAATTAATTTTATTACTGGATGTAATTAATGGGTAGTGTTAAGGAAAATAAGCTAATTTGATCCTTAACTGATTAATATACGGTTACAGGAGTTAGTAATATATATTAACCTCCACAACTTATTTGTAACTATATTCTGTAACTATACGTTCATATTAATACAACACATATAAACATGTTATGTGTGTTGCAACATCATTTCTGGATAAACTTTTAGAATTATTGTCTTTATGAGGGCTACAAATGTTTTTTCACTCATTCAAAGTGTGAAAGAACACATTAGGATTCCTTTTGTTTTTTATGATGTTAAGTATATGATGACATGATTCAAATAGTTGTCTATACAAAAACAACTCACTCTATAATCAACATTTACAAGGCAAGTCAAAATATGCCTTGTTACATATTCAGAATCATAAGGAAGTGTAAAATGCAAGAGCATATACAGGGAAGGAAAATCCTGACTCAAATTCTCGATACTTTGAGTGTGATATGATGCAGATGTTCATTGAAACATCTACACGTCCCTTGAGCCTCTACCACCACCGTTGCTTACTTCCACTCATACAATATTAAGTGAAATTGTCATGAGACATGTACTTTCAATGGCATGCATGACTACCATGATTTTTTGGCATGTCGAAGGTGGAAGCATGCGAGGACGGGAAGAATATGGATGCTATGAATTAATGTGTAACAAAGTAATATCAAGAATACAAATCTAAATTAATTAGATATTAACTTAAGGAAATTAATTAAATTTCCAATTACATTTCGAACAAGAGAACCAACAAGAAATAATATGATGTATTCCCCTCTATTTCTCCTAGTAAAATCAAATGCAATTTGGAAGCAATTATCAAAAAGTGTTGATTCATATGCTTTTGAAAATTGTACATTGTAATGCATTACAGTGAGTAGATCACATCTAGAGATGACTAGAATGACCAGTGGGCACCTTATCCAGGACTTGGTGGATGGAAGGGTAAAATCACAACTTCATTGATATCATATAAATTATCATGATGTTGGTGCTAATACTTCCATGATAAATTCCAATATCTAATTCCACTTTTCACTTTGTATTTGCTCGTTTCTAAAATTGGATCATGACATGTTGGAGGTTGGAAATGGAAATATGAGCACAGTGGAATATCGTTCACACTTCAACATATGGGATTTAATGAAGGTAACAAAACCAACGACGTACTAGAAAAAGAACAGAGAAAAATAGAGTATATATACCATATTAATGAATTCCCACACACGAACACATATTTTTTCCATGTCCATGATGCTTTAGTTGATCATCGTTTATCGTGCAAGCACCCCTGTTGAATGGATGTGGTATAAGGTCCGCAACACCATAAACTATAGAGATTCTAGGAAATAATGAAGTCATTAATGTCAACCAAGGTCAGGTTTATAAAATATTTTATAACAAGGATTTTTTAGTATTAGTTTCAAAGATTACTTTGTACTAATTAACAATTCATATTTTCTAAGGCATCAAAGCCATTGGTGAATATGATAAAGAAAGAAACTTATTTTTTAGTTCAAGTGGAATGATCAATGTGTCTCAATACCTACCTAATTTTATCAAATGGGGACTTGTTTGATGAGGCACTACCTACCTAATTTGTCCAACGAGGTAGGGACTAGCTGCTTCACAACTATTTCTCTTATTGAATATTGAATATTATACTTAAGGTTATATGCAATTTGTAGAAGATCTATTGATGATATAATTATCAATGATATATAATTTATAATGTCGTTCCATAGTTATATCTACATTTATTTATTACCTACGATATAGGGTCTATGCAACTATTATTATAGCATGAAATCACACCCATATATTTCATTGATACATAAGAATATACTTGGAATGATACTATAAGAATTTTTATGGCTTGATTTTCCTTGCAATAAGTTATGGATAAATAGGTCCTTTTTAGGGATATATGCATATTCATCTTTGGATACATCTACTTTTAACTTGTATACTAATATGGTTGTGTTTTTCTTCCATGTGTATGATTCCATATGTTTAAGTGTAGTTGATCTTATGGATTGTGTATGGTTATACATATGGACATCAAACTAGTGTTATTAGATGAAGATAATAGATAAAAAATATTATTCTTCATTCTAAATCAATTAAGGTTATATACATGTAATAATAATTATGGATAAAAATTCTTAATCTTCATTCCAATTAGGGTTATATACATGTAATAACAATTAGGTCTCTGGGGAGGCAGGTGTGGGAGGGGCTATATATAGCCCTAAGGGAAAAAATGAAAAACCTCATGAATGGTATCTTGAATAAATGACAAACAATCAAGAAAAAACATATGCATTATTAAAAGGAATTAGTCTATTCCTCTCTCTGTACCTCAGGAACATAACCATCTTTGAGGAATCTCAATTGTTAATTTGACATACATTTTATAACCCACTCCCATTCAAGATTTATGTAGGAGTTTTGATAACTTAGGGATTTGTGTGACATTTTACCATGATTCATATACCCATGAACCATTGTGTAATGATCCCAAGCCAAATTCTTTCTTGGAATCACTAACTACTACTAATTTATTGAGTTTTTAAGTGCATACAAGATTCATCAACACATGGAGATCACAATATATTCAAGATGTAGAAGCACAAGCAAAGATCTGACCTTTTTATTATAAGCAATGTAAGATCAATACAATAGATGGCCGATCTGGCATAAACCTCAGATGGCCGTACAAGCAATAGATATGAGCTGCTACAAAATGCTCCCGACAATACAAAATGAGCCTCCAGAGTCTGGATATACAATGAAGACTAAATGAAGCAGATCTGAGCCGTACTAATGCTCAACCTCCAAGCTGGAAAGTGCCACGTCCTGCTAGAATGTTGAAGCCCTGAATAATTCTACCCTACTACCAAAAGTGTCCAATCATCCCGAGAAATATGCAAAATGATAGATCGGGCAATTGCAAGGAAAACCCAGATGTCCAAATTCCCAAATCCACTCTCAAACTCCGTAGATCTGAATTCTCCACTGAATGGTGTGCCCCACTGGATGACTGAAACCCTAGCTGGTTTGACCCTGATGAAGGAG
>ML780437.1:971736-984701 GCA_009831015.1 Picea engelmannii | reverse complement strand
GGGTTAATCTTCTATTCTTCTGTTGAGTTATCTATTACTCCTTTATCCTTTCCCTTTCTTAAGTCAACTTAAAAATATAACTTTTAACTTCTTGACTTTCCCCCCTTCAGTGTGAGACTATGACCTAGTGGGGGTGCCCAGGCAATTAAGTCTCCTCATCACCTCTCTAAGAGGTGGGGGACATTACACATTGTTAATTTTGTTTCTCCCATGTTCCTGACATCATACCACTCTCGTGAGAGAGTTCAAGTCAACCCATGCTCTGTACCACTTGTTGGAAAATGTGAGCCCACATAAAATATATTGTAGCACAGATTAATTGTGAAGGAATAATGTGGAAAATAAAATAAGATAACACATAAGAGGCATTAAAAAAGACACATATTTATGTGGTCAAACCCTGACAATATGCCAAGGAAACATCCACGTGGAAAGGTATCAGTGTTCTTATTGATCATAGGTAAAAATTACAATCTTCCCACAACGGGTTTACAAAACTTGCCAAATGCCTCTTAGGGTTATGCCAATATATATTATCTTCAACACAATTGTGACTGTTACATGAAATATCATTAGTTCAAGGACTGTCATTGTTACATGAACCACCACCATTCACTGGTTTTCATTGTTGTCACAATTCTAACAATCTCGACCTTCACAACAATTTATGCGATACCTTGCCCAAGCCCATTCATCACCTTTTTTGCAATCCAAGAGTGATCTAGATTTTATGAGAAGAATGAAATGAATACAGATTATTAACACAGAATAATGGAGATACAGTAAAAATGGTTTTCTATTCAATAAGGAAATAAGCTGAAACTGTAAAATGCAACAGAAAACAAGCTTGTTGGAATGGTGACAACTTATCTCGGAGAAGAGATGTGACAGTTGCGCTCATTTGCAAGAAGATGATTACAATGAGGCTTTGAAGGAATTTTTAAAATAAAAAAGGAATTTCAAAAACCCTATACATCCAAAAACCTAACCCTAGGAGATGAAGCACCAAAGTCACGTGGGCCCCGTTTGGGTAAGTTAGTACATCAACTTCCTTAGGTCGTAACTTTTGCATGCGATCTTTGTTTTAGGCACACGATAGCTGGTTGGAAAGGTTTCATCAAGGAGATTTATTTTGGGTTCTCAATCAGAGCCTTCGACGATAATTGAGAATCTCAATCCAAAAAAACCTTCATTTAGGCCCTCAAAATGGCCCCGAAAGTTAAGAACTGCTAAAAATAGTAAATTGCCAAAATTGTCAGAAAACTATTTTAAGCGAGTTGGAAAAGGTGGGTGGCCATCAATATCCACTTGGTTCAATCCTCCCTCTTTAGGAAGAAATGGTCTCCATTTTTTTGAGTTCCCCCATCATATGAGGAAATTTCTGATGAATTTGGCCTCGAGTGAGCCACTTGCCTTAGTGTAGGAGTTTCCCTTCTTTGACAACTCGATAAAGTTGGATCCTTTATTTTCGAGTGCCCTTGATCTGTGTGTCCAAAATATGATCATTGGATGCATGTTGCATGTAGTTGGGGTTGAGCTCTATTGGTATGAACTTCTCTATTATCTCCAAGGTGTCCAATAATGGTGGGAAATATGGCCGAAGGAGAACAACGTTGAAGACTGCAGGCCAAGGAAATGGGGAATATTGAACTCAAAAGCATTGTCACCCACAACCTTGGTGATGTTGTACGACCCATAATGGAGTAGGCGAAGCTTCCAATGGGACCCTATAAGGTGTTCTTTCTGCAAGTGCAACCAAAATTTGTCTCCCACCTGAAACTTATGTGGCATCTAATGTTAATCATGGTGCTTCTTGTACTTGGCATTAAACATCTGTAGAATATCCTGAACCTATTGGAAGATGTGTTGGATCCGCTCAATGATCCAAGTGGCTTTGTCAGCTTTTGGTGGAGCAGGGGATGATTCGACCGAGGTGGTCACTAGGGGTAGTGCAACATCCATGGGGCCCAATGGTTGGAATCCCAACCCCACCTGAAAGGGTTTGTGGCAAGTTGAGCTATACATGGCCTGGTTGTAGCTATGTTGGACATAGGGAAGACTCTCATCCCATGTGCGGGGGTGTTTTGAATTGTACATGTGTCGGATATGTACGATCATCCGATTGATGACCTCAATTTGGCCATCTGTCTGGGGGTGGAAGGTAGTGGATTTGGTGAGCTTGGTATCTAACAATGACCATAGGCTTGAGCAGAATGTGTTGAGGAACTGACTTTCACGGTCTGAGATAATGGTTTTTGGGGTCCCAAAATGTACCCATACTCGTTCAAAGAAGATATTGGAAGTGGATTCTACTGTGATGTTCTTCTTGTAGGCGACTAGAATCATCATCTTGGAAAACCGATCAACAACCACAAAAACACAGTCATTTCCCCTCTTGGTGGACGAGAGGCCTATTATAACCCTAAATTGAACCACACATGCTTACCTGGCATTAGGCCAACTCATATCCCTTCTTTGCCAAAAAACTACTGAACAACTCTTCTAAGAACTCCATTTAAAAAAAGCAAACTCTAGCAGGCCCACTATAGCCTGCGGGAAAATGCTAGCAGGCCCACTACAACCCGCGTTTGCCTTATAAATCACCAAAAAATGGAAAGTTTCCGACGGGACAAAAAGCTTTGGGTCAGTTAACTGGAACTCCCGGCCATGCATGGCCGAGAGTTCGTCCAAAACCCTAGCTCCTTCTAGCCTATAAAAGAAGGGGTAGGGGTACTATTTGGAAGAGGAAAATCATAGCAAAGAAACTCTGCCCAATTGCTGAATCCCTTTTGTCCCAACCCTTTAGCCTTTCCTCAAGCTTTAGGAGAATTCAAGCAAAGCAGTTGGAGGACAAAGAAGAGGAGGAGCCCAGGATCAGGATCAAGGAACGGTGGTCGATCTCTATTATCATTGTAAGTTGATTCATCTTGAGATTAATAAAGAATACTTTTCCCGTCCCAATGCACGAGTCTTATGGGTTTTATTTGATTTATGCTTAATCTCTAACCCTCTAGTAGAACAATAGCATGCATGCATAGTTTTTTCTTGATTGCAGGATCACTTTTTGGAAGGAGCAGCAAAAGCAAGGGGATAAAGCGCAACGGAGGATCTACACCAAACGATGATAAAAAGGTTAGTTGGTTCTTTCCATGTTTGTATGTGAAAAAGGGTTTTAGGTTTGGGGTAGAAGGTTAAAAGTAATTTCTGAAGGATCATGATCTGCATGCAAGTTTAAGCCCTATCTTGTTAGTCCGTAGGGTAGAATTTCCCCACAACAGAATTGGCGACTCCACTAGGGAAATTTACTCTTAGGGTTTTCGGATTTCATAGAGGTTCTTGGGTAGTTTAAAGGAGTAGATTCTCTGTTTCTTTATTTGTTTTGTTTTTTGTTAGGTCAAAGCTAGCAGGGAACTTGGTTCATAATACCATTTTTTGCTTGACTGTTGCTTGACATTTATTATTGAGACACACAGAGGTACATGCGGCCTGCAGAAGGCCCGCACACATGTAACCCGCGCCCTAACCTTCTGTAGCCCGTGTTTGAATGCTTGTTGCAGAGGTTTTAGTAGCGTGTTGTATTCAAAAGGTTAGAGAGGCAGTCTCCTCTTCCCTGTCAGAAGTTTACCTTCTCAAGGGGCTTTCTGTATCCTGTCTGGGTCTTGCTGGTTTAGTGTCTTGTTTTCAGTCTACTTTATTGTGTTTGTTATCTTTTGCATTCATTTTTCCTTTTCTGTTAAAGTAGAAGCATCCAAGCCTTTTAGAGACCCTGGTTGTCAATACCAGAGGCCTTTCTCAGGTTTGGGCTGCCTGTGTGTTGTTTTTTCTTGTCTTTTATACAGACCCGCGGCCTGCTTAAGTTTAGCCCACGGGTACCCGCGCGCTGTTATAACTCAGCATGCGTTTGCACGCGTGCTATTTCAGTGACAGTCGCGGGCTTGATTGGTTGCTTTTTAGCCTGGGTGGGGAAATCATCCCCTCATGTGGTGAGAAGTGTTCCTCTCAAGGTTTTGAGTCTAGGGCTGCACAGTCAGCAGGTTAGGACCTCTTATCCTTAGCAGGTGTTTTTATTAGTTGATGTTTTGATAGAAAAGACAAAAGAAATAATTTTTTTTATGGTTTTTAGACAAGTGTTAGAATCGATGCTTTCTTGATTTATTTTTCACATCTTTGCTCTGATTCTTTTGCGATCTGCGCTTTAAGCCAGAGTTTTATTTTCGGTCTCTTGGTTTTGTGCTTGTCGACATTTTCCCTTTGTTGCTTCATTTTGCAATTAAATAAAAAAAAATTCTCTTTTTTTTTTCATTTTCTTCTTGGTTTGAAGATAGTGTTGTTACATCAATAGCTAGGAAGAAGTCTTTTTTCATAAGTTTTTTCATGAAATCTTAGAAAATTCCAAAAGAAAAAGAAGTCTTTCTTGTTGAAAAGTTGTTGGTTTTGCGTTTTTTGTAAAAGTTTGTGTTTCCAAGCATTTCTTATTCATTTGTCTTTGAGTATTTACACACCATCAGTTTCACTTTCATACCTTGTGACTTAAAAATCCCATTAAAAGAAACACTAATTAAAATCAATTAGACTTTTTTGTTTGTTGGGTGCATACACTAGCTCAGGACTAGGGCCTTGGAATAGGTTGTAGAGTAAATTCTCCAAGGCCACTCAAACCAAACATTGGAGTCTGTCAATAGGGAGTGTAGAAGTCCAGTTACAGAAAGTTATCCAGGACCCCCCTCTAACACAGGGGCTAAACACGAGGTCGCGTAAGGAAAGGTAGCGGAGATAACCCCTCCAAAGATGGACCGAGCGTAGTGGAGAACACATATCGAGGATTTGTTGAGGGATTCCGTCGTTTGCATTTTCCACGGAGCTTCATGGGTCTCGAATCCGTTTGAGGTCCTCAGTTGTCTTTCGGACCATTTTCTCTTGATACCCTTGACAGGTTTCGAGTTTGATACCCTACTCATTGTGGTCTACCTGACTATCGACTCTACCCGCCTGGTGACTGTTCACGTGCTGGAAAACTAGTTGCCCATCTTTGTTAGGGACATACACGGGTGACTGTAGGGGTATACCGCGGTACCTAGGATAGACATCGACCATGCTTTATAGAGTATACCCAGAGGGTGCTTCTGTATTCAAGTTGCACTTACACCGGTAAGTTACTCTAGTGTTGGTTGTTGTAACTGTTCTTCAAAATAGTTAGTGATTGCTTGTATTATCTCATAGGGGCTTCTTTTAGTGTGTGTTACTGTTTGTTCGTGTAGAATACCTTAGCGTGTCATGAATCTTCTCACACAGTGGAGGATTCAGAGCTCCGCCAGTCACAAAGGCTTTTGGGCCTGCCGCTGGTTATACTGGAGCCACCCCCGCCACCATTGAGGCAGAAGCTAGACCAACGAGGGTCTTTCGAAGCGACCAGGTTTCAAACCATTGAGCTTGAACAACTCTCGGAGGAATCAACCACCAATCTTGGATCGGTTGAAACCTCAAACATTGATACTTGGCCGAACATTATTGTGCCAATTCAATTTTACAAACGTCTGTCAGTGCCTAACCTAGTGATGGAACCAAACTCCGTTACTTCCTCTGGGAATTCTTCCATTCCCATCACTGTTGCTACCACAGGAGAAACTTCTCCTAACTTGCCTTTGTCGGCGGTTTGGGCCACCATGGTCTTGGCCACAACTACGTCGCACAGTGGTCCGACCCCATCTATAGCGACGACCACACCTCCTTACACTCCTAGTGCGACAGGCCCTCCGTTTTCATACGGTATGCCTAGTTCAGGTACAAGTCCTGTACTCACTTCCTCCACTTTACAGAATTTGGGTCTGGGGGCAGGGAGCTCTAACGCTCCTTTGCAAGGTCAACTTGGGGGCATTCCTATCCCTCTCAATGCTTTTCCTTACACTGGAGGTCATATCCCTCCTTCGTCCCCTTCACTTAGTGGATTGCATCAGCAGTCCGCCGGGCAGCCTACACACACGAATTCATTTGGAGCCGGGAGTCAAGGAACACCTGCGCAAACTCTGTCGGTAGGTTCATCACCATTTGTTTGGAATGGGACGTTTGGTAATAACACTTTTGCATCCACTACTTTCCCATCTGGGGGCACACCCATTTTTGGACAATCTACTCCGGCACAGGGTACTATTCCTGTACCGGGGGCACATATACCAGGACCTTGGAACTCCGCCCAAGGATCTGTTCCATCCTCTGGAATGTTGTTCTGGGGTAATTCTTTCCACAACCAATGGAACCCCAGACAGACTTCTATGCCTCTTCCATCAGGACCAGCATGGGGTAATCCGTCCCAAAGTCCATCAAACACGATGAATGTCCAACATCCTATGTCCTTCATGGGGAATCAGCCAATGATATCTCCTCAGATGCAAAACCCTTACGCTGGTCAGGGCCATGGTTTCTACCAGAACCCAGGCCAGCAACCAAACTTTTCCTGGAAACCTGGTGCTAGTCAAACTCCAGGACCCTTTTATCCCAGCTATCAACAACAACCTAAACTACCATTCTTGGCGACGTTACACTTGCCAGATTTGACATGGTTGTTAAATGATCCTATCTATCATGATCCACATTGGCCTCCTATGCCGACGAAGTTGCCTTCGGACATCCCAAAGTTCGTGGCCAAGCCTAACGAAGATCCAGTTGATCACGTGACTACTTTCCATCTCTGGTGCTCATCTAACTCACTGAAAGATGACTCCGTCCAGTTGCGATTGTTTCAATGCACTCTCATCGGGAGTGATGTGAAATGGTACATAGAGCTTGACCGCTCACGATATTCTTTGTTTGGCGAACTGGCGATGGCCTTCCTTAACCATTTCTAGTTACCTGTGAGATACGACGCCGTCACAGAAGTGCTATCCAATTTTGAGTAGACGACAGCGGACCATATCTCGGATCATATTCGAGAGTGGCGACGCCGAAAGAGTCTTATCAAAGTACCCGTCCCACCAGCATTCCTGCTAGAGTGGTTCCTTAAGTCTTTAGTTCTGCAATTATCCAAAGACGTCGTGACTTCAGGGGTTTTCTCCAAGGAAGATGCCATCATGAGGGCTCAACAGTTTGAGCTTATCTATTCACAGTCTGGTTTACTATACAACATCCTTCCGGATGCACCATGGTCAATACTGGATAAAACCAGACAGAGAGCCAGACCACATGCCGATGGTATTGTTGGTTCGACACAAACTAAGCATGCTGAGCAATTGACAAAACAATTGAAACAATTATCTATACAACACTCAGCGGACAACCAGAATACTGCTTTGGCTGCTCCTCCTACCCAGACGTCGAAAGTACACTCCGTACAGATGACTAACCCAAAGGCCACCCAACAGCCTGAAGGGAAGAAAAAATAACGCAAGAAGAGTAAGGGAGATAAGAAACCAACTGATAATGCTGGCGAGGGCACCATGGAAAAGAGGAAGGCAATGTATCTGTGCAACTTATGTGCGGAGGACCAACCAACCCATCTATGCCCTCGACTTGCAGAGGCCCAGAAGTTTGTCACATAGCAACAACAAGCCGTGTTGACTAATCCCTTTCAGCATGGGCAAAATTTAACTCAAGCCTCTGCAAGTGATGAAGGGGGCAGTTCAGAAACCTGCCCTCCTCCAAACAATTCATCTGCCGCGAACGTATATATGGTTAAAAGTGATGCTTTCATAATGACTAGAGCGCACGACTATAGCAAACCAAGCGTCTCTGAGAAGGGCAAAGAAGCTGAGATCCCATCTCTTCCTCTACAGATCGAGAAGACGTTGGGTGAAACAATGACACGCATTCCAAAAGGTGCGTTCAAGCGAGCTTCTCACAATCCAAACGCAAGGGCCGCTCAAAACTACTCTGTGGTGGAAGATTTATCACAAACCCCTTGTGCTATGTCTACTTTGGAGGTCCTCCAAAGTTGCCCTGCTCAGAGGAAAGCCTTGTTGACTGCTTTAGGCTCTACTGAGAATTATAACACGGGTACCATCATGTTAGATACCACTGACTTGAAACCTCGTTTGCCTTACCACGTCGCGTTTCAGATAGTAGTGGCTCATCCCATGAAAACTTTTACATGGAATATCTTCTGCACGGTGGTAGACGAGGGCGCTTCGACTTGCGTTATGTCGTTAGCATGCTGGAAAGCCATTAGTCAACCTGAGTTGTCTCCATCACCTACTCTCCTCACTGCGTTTGATGGTCGTTCTTTCCGACCGCATGGCATCATTCCTTCTTTCCCTGTGCAGTTAGGAGGGAAGACCGTGTGCGTCGAATTAGAGGTAGTTGATGCCCCCATCGACTACAATCTATTTTTAGGTCGTAGTTGGACTTATACAATGCAAGCGATGGTCGCTACAGTTTTTCGAGTCTTATTATTTCCACATGAAGGCCGGATAGTGACCATTGATCAGTTATCCTTCTCTCGACCTGACCCAGCTTTGGGGGCATCCACGGTTCCCATGGTTGATAATCCTTAAGATGGTGTCATCAACGTCAGAGTTGGCTTGTGCCCATCATTGATGGGTACTTTCGATTACCCACCTCCTCATGGCGATATCAAGTTTATATCGACTCACCACAAGGCTGAGGTTTTTCATGTTTCGTCGTTTCACACGACTTAATTTCAGGATCTGTGGACTCTCCCTTCCCCATTAGTCACGATGGATGAGACAGGGCATGCTGGCATGTCCATGCCCTTGTCGACTGCTGAAGTAGCGTACTCTTGAGTCTAGCAAGCTTCAACTACTTTTGATCCGACTCCCACACAAGAGTTGGATCCACTTCTTGAGCCTATCTGGGCTCAGGATTCTCTTACCGACATCGATTCATTAGATTTAGTCTTGCCTTCTGATGAAGCTGTTATCGAAGCAATGACTGGTCCGGACAAACCTTGGGATGATCTTCATCACTAATTATATTTCCTCCCAGAGTTACACCAAATTGAGGCAGGAGAATTCACTATCACCATGATGGGAGATCAGCCATGTCCCATTAACCTCTTAGCTACACAGGATATTTATGCTGAGGGAAATATGGCAACTATCGCTGCAACCATACCTATCAACATCTCCTGAACCCCTGGCGTCATGGAGAATGTCTTCGTCGGAGCGAACTACTCCCCCGAAGAGATTCAGATTTACACAGATCTTTTCAAAGAATTCCGCGACGTTTTTGGCTGGTCTTATGAGGAAATGCCAGGCATCGATCCGAAAATAGTTGAACATGAGATCACTACGTATCCTGATGCTAAGACTGTTCGATAGAAACTTCGTCCAGTTAATCCTAGGAAAGCAGTAGCCATCAAAGCCGAGGTTAAGAAATTGCTTAAGGAAGGGTTCATATACCCAATTCATTTGACTCAGTGGGTGTCAAATCCCGTACCAGTTGATAAAAAACAAGGCACGATTTGTGTCTGTACTGATTTCTGTGATTTGAACAAGGCATGTCCAAAGGATAATTATCCAACCCCATTCATCGACCAGATCATTGATGAGTGTGCCGGTTGTGAAGCCTTTTCGTTCATGGATGGTTTTTCGGGCTATAACCAAATCCAAATCAAACTCGAGGACCAACTCAAAACGACATTCATTTGTCCGTGGGGTACATTCGCTTATCGTAATATGCCTTTTGGCCTAAAAAATGTTGGAGCCACTTTCCAGCGGGCCATGAATTTTGCGTTTCATCACCTCAAGCATATAGTTGAGGCCTATTTAGATGATTTGGCATCACGCTCTCGCAAGAGAAAAGATCATCCTATGCACCTTCGACTAATCTTCGAATTCTGTCGCTACTTCAGGATTCGCTTGAATCCCAACAAGTGCAGATTTTGCGTCACGTTAGGACGTTTGTTGGGTTTCATCGTTTCAACAACAGGGATCATGGTGGATCCTCTTAAGGTGGAGGCAATAGTTCAGTTTCCCCCCCCACGCACAATCTTACAACTTCAGAGTCTTCAAGTCAAGGTGAAATTCTTATGATGCTTCATCGCCAACTATGCCGAAATCACCAAGGGCTTCATGCATTTACTAAAGAAAGATGTTCCCTTTTTCTAGGAAGAAGCAGCGTAGTGCTCTTTCGACGCATTGAAACACGCCCTTACAACCGCACCTCTGCTACGGCCACCGAATTATACCAAGGATTTCCTATTATATCTGGTTGTCGCAGAGTCAACCATAGGCATGGTTTTAGTTCAGGAAGATGATTCATTTTCGGAATACGTGATCTACTACTTGAGCCGAGGCCTCGTAGGACCATAACTTAATTATACCCACCTCGAAAAACTTGCGTTGGCAGCCGTTCATGCTGTTCAACGGTTTTGTCACTATGTTTTATTTCGCAAGACCACCGTCATAGCTGTCGTGAATCCATTCCAGTACATGTTGACACGATGAGTTATTGGTGGAAAAATCAGTAGATGGATGGTCATCCTCCAAGAATTTGACTTAGACTTCATTTCAGCAAAGTCCAAAAAGTCATTGGTCTTCGCAGAACTTATTTTGGAACTTTTGGTTGAGTCAGGTGACGTTGTGCCTGAGGAATCGCCTATCTAGGGGGATATGTTTTTGATTGAATCGTTCGACCCCTGGTACGAAGATATACTGATCTATCTCCAGACTTTGAAGTGCCCCACCTTTGCTTCTCGTGATGAGAGTCGGCGGATACGCCATCAGGCCAAGAACTATCTCATACTCAATGATACATTGTATCGGAGAGGTGTAGACTGTATCTTGCGTCGATGTCTCACTCATGAGGAGGCCGTCATAGTGCTCAACGATTGTCATACAGGAGCTTGTGGCGGTCATTTATCTGGGTTGGCAACAACCCAAAATATTTTACGAGCATGTTACTTCTGGCCCACACTTATTAAAGACTGTATCGAGTTGGTCAAGAAGTGCCATCCGTGCCAAATCTTCTCACAGAAGATGAGGGCACATCCAGCTCCCATGTTTCCTATTATCACCGTCGGTCCCTTCACTAAGTGGGGGATTGATTACACTACTTGCAACCCCCCATCAGCCAGGGGGAACCACTATATCATTGTGGCTGTCGACTACTTCACTAAGTGGGTCGAAGCTATGATGACGTTCAAAGATGATGGAGAGACTGCATCTCTCTTCTTATTTAACTAAATTATAGCATGGTTCGGCGTCCCGAGAGAGATTTTCACTGACCATGGCAGTCACTTTCAGAACCAAATGATGTTTGAGTTAACATCAAATCTTGGGTTACGGCAAGAACATTCCTCACCTTACTATCCCCAAGCCAATGGGTAGGTGGAAGCTGTTAACAAAACTCTTAAGACAATGCTACAACAAACCATCAACTCGGCCAAATCCAACTGGCATTTGATGTTATACTCGGCATTATGGGCTTACCAAACATCATTTAAGACTACAACCAGTTTCTCACCTTTCCAACTTGTTTACGGGCTGGAGGCAGTCTTGCCCATCGAATGTCAAATTCCCTCTCTGAAATTGGCAGTCCAGTTATTGCTAGACACTTCTCCACTTGAAGAACGGTTAGTACACCTTGAGCAGCTTGATGAACAAAATCGCGATGTGGCTCTAGCCAACGAGGATCATAAGCATAAGGTCAAGTGTCAATATGATAGGTCCGTTCATCCTCGGGTTTTTTCTGAGGGTGACCTTGTCCTGGTTTACGACCAAGATAAGGACCCCCTGGGGGCAAGAAAGTTTAAACCCATGTGGTTCGGACCCTTCATTGTTAAGGAGGTTTTAAAGAAGGGTGCTTATCGTTTGGTCAATTTTGAAGGGAATTCTTTGGCGGAGCCTAGGAATGGGCTCTACCTTAAGAAGTATTACTCATAGAATGGTCACTGTGGGTAACTTTTTGTAACATATGTATAGTCTTTGTGCTATTAATTTTTTACATTTATTTTGAAAAACGTGTCATGGACGTGTCATTAATGTTATCTTTCATCACTATGGTAGATGTCAAGTGAGTCCGAGGTGTTCACTGGGTATGCGGACAGTGTTAGTCGACACACGTGGAGGCTTGCCTCCACAACTTGGGTAATCTTTACACCACAGGGTCAGTTGTTATCTTCCAGAGAGATATGCTTAGGTGACACCACAAACAATGTTGCTGATTATAGCGCAGTTATTGAGTTTCTTCATGATGCTTTGTCATTGGGTATCTCTTGTCTCCGGGTCTATCTAGACGCTCAACTGGTTGTGTCACAGCTAAACAGAATATACCGGGTGCATGACCCAAATTTACACCGACGATTCCTTAGGGTACGTCTCTTGGAACGCAACTTTGATTATATTACATATTTTCATGTTCCTAGGAGTCTAAATCAAATCACAGATACTCTAGCTAATCACATTTTAGATTGGCATCTTGCTCACACATAAAAAGATCATGATCATACACATGTAAATACATTTTTGCACACATAATCCATAAACACACAGAAAAGAAATAAAAACCATATATAAACATCCGAACATCCTTAGAGTACATAAATGGGTGCAAGCGCCTCAAAAAGTGGGAACCATAACGAGTCACTGGGGCTTATACCCTCAAAAAAATATATACATGTTAGTGCTCGTGGCACATAAAAGTCTACAAGTCTGTTCAGGGCCTGTGGACCCTGTTATACTGAAAAACAACCTGACCTAAACGTCTAAACAATCGGACCCATGTCCGAGGTACCCCTACAATATGAGTCTACAAAGAGGGTGGCAAGTCCTCTATCTCTGCCATGGGAACTGTGTGAGTGAGCGCAATGAAGTTCTGCTCAATCCTCCTAAGAACCCTCTCGGCCTCTCCAGCTGGGAGGTTCCCTACTACTGCTGCTCCCTTGGCGGCGACAGTTGCAGCCTCAGGCCCTGGGCGACACCTATTCCGTGAATAATCGGTAGGACGCACGGGTCCCACATCTGCACACAACATAATGTTCACCCATCAAAACTCTGTTATACAAAAACATGATA
>ML780437.1:954083-970311 GCA_009831015.1 Picea engelmannii | reverse complement strand
ATCTCATGTTGGATACTAATATCCAACTGCAGGGCATCCATGAAAGCTTTGCCTGTGATGCTTCCCTGTATCCCTGCAAACTTGGAATTATCCTTGGACACTTCAGTCAACCTTTTCTTGTAATCAGGGAGTGTCATTAGTTTTTCATTAATGACCTTTAGGCCAGGTAGGCCCTTCCTTTGGAGAGCATCTATATTATTGAAGAACTTTTGTACTCCTTGATCCATGACTTGAATCTTCTCCTCAAGCTGAAGCATGAGACCTCTTTTGGTTAGAACCCTTTTTACCTCAAGTATAGTTTCTGTCCTGTCCTCAATCTTCAATTCTTCAAGTTCCTCCCTGGTCTTTGAATTCAGGAACCTTATGATTTCATTTGCTTGTGCTGGCATGTCTCCCAGCTCCATTCTGATCTTCACAACAGCCTGTTTTCTCCTCTCGAGCAACTCATTTTGTTCAAACATGATTTGAACCATTGGTCAGATTTCATTTATGGACTTGGAAATATCTGTCCACACAATCTCTTTGACCTCAGCCAAGGTCTTCCCTGCCATTGTCTGCTTTTGGAGTTGCTGTAACTCCTTCTTCATTTGCTCATTCACCTGCTTTTCTTTGGATAGGCTTGTTTGGAAAGAAGTCTTTATCTCTTGGAGGTTCTCCACTTCTTTCTTAAGCCTGTTGATTTCCGACTCTTGCAGGTTCATCCTCTCCATGGACTTGGCAAGGTCTGTCGTTCCTTCTGGAATGGCTGTCGCTATTGCTGTGCTCAATCCTGAATTGGGATAGCACTCAATGGAATGCCTTCCATTGCCTTTGCCTGCTCTTTCTCCTTTAGCAGTCTCTCCATCTCAGCCTCCATCTCCTTTAGCTGAGCATTCTGCTCCATGAGTAACTTTAACATCTCATCCTTTTCCCCTTCCTTTTCGACTATCTCCTTTGTCTGCGGGTCCTCTGTTGGAGGGAGCTTTAGCTGTTTTCTTAAGGATGCGATGTCATCATTTTTCTTTTTAATCATCTCTTCGACAGCCTTGATGTTTGCAGGGTCGTAACCGATCTTGAGGACCAACTCCTCCAACGTCTTGATTCTGTTGTCTTTCGCGAAAGATGATATTTTCTCCAGCTTAAGTTGGGTCTGGGCATTGTTCAAAGCTACCTGAAATTTTGATGCAGAAGCTGAGGCGTGGGCCAATGTGTGGAAAACCATCTCCCCAGTTTTCTTATGCAAATCCATCTGATCTGCTGGATGCACGTCCTTTGCTTGGAACTCAATGGTGGCACTTTTGTGGTTTGATATCACCTCGGGATCCGGTGCTTGTGCTTGGAGGTAAGCCATATGCATCCTACCCTTTTCAATGTCAAAGGATGAAAGAAGCTTATGCTGAGCTGTGGACGACTGCTTCTGAAACTGGGCATAAGTGCTGCTAGTGAGTGTCTGGTTCTTCTTCTTGATCAAGTCATATTTTTTGAAAATGCCTAATTTGGGACCAATTTTACTCGGCAGAGTATCTAGGGGAGAATCTATGGATTTTATTGCTGTTGTTATTCCCTTAAGCTGACTCAAGCTAAAAGGGAGAGTGACTCGCTTGACCTTTATGGTAGTTACCGTGGTGGTTGAAATTTCCTGTTCTATTGTTGCGCCGGGCGCTGAAACTGTCCTTGGCTTTTTAGAGTGCATTTGAAATACCTATGATGACACCTCCATTACAGGAGGAGACAACTCCTGTCGAGGCCTCTTCTCCTTGGGGAACTGAGGTGTGGTAGTGGGTAACACACTAGTCAAGGGAACCTTCTTTTCCACGTCACCTTGCTGTTCCACGTCCATCAAAGTATCGAGCTCCCATTCTGTCTGATTTGAAAATTTCTCGATTTCTGGCTTGGACTCATGCGCATATGGGACATTCTTATTTTTCATTCTCATTTCAGAAATGATCGTGCAAGGATCATAGTGCCAGGTGAAACTTGTAAAGAATTTCATCTCCTTTAACATTCTGTCTGCTTCCTCCCCTACGCTTCTACTGTTGCAGATGGAAGAACCAATCTACCCTTTGATCCGCAATTGTTGCTTCTTCTTAAGGGAAACAAAGTGAATATCATCAGAATTCATTATCTGCCTAATATATTCTAATGCAAAAATTTTTACCGGTACATATCTCGACAGCTTGTAAGGTGCCAATTCGCACCCGTAAACTCAGATCTTAGAGTGATTCTGATAAAAGTACCAGTCTCTTGTCTTTGCGTCTTCCGAGAGATGTAGAATTCTCTGGACCTCTTCATTGATTCATGGCTCAGGTCGACCACCCAACATACTTACCACAGGGTGGTAAAATTGATCAATGAACGCTTTGAAGTCGTATTCAACAGAGTTATGTTTCAGAAGAGAAGTCCACGCTGTGACTGGCTGGGGCTTCCCGTCAACGTCCATCTTCTGCATGGAGAAAGTGAACCTGTCGGCTTGAAAGTACACGAACATGTAAGCCATAATGGAGGAATATCTGAACATGCACTCTGTGGTGAAATTCACAAATTGTTCATGAATATTATTGGCCAAGAAGGTGTTGTAGTTGAACTGCGTGGTGGGCTGTTCATCGTTTGAGAAAATGGATAGAAAACCCAGGATGGGCTCATCTACCCATTGATCAGAATAGTAACCAAGAAGGGCACACAGGGAAGAAATGATTTGATTTCCTTTGGTGGAGAACATGGAAGAAGGGTAAGGGGGGTTGGTGGAAGGGAGTGGAGCGGAAGTGGGAAGAAAAAGCTAAAATATCTGAGCTCTCTGTCGGAGAGTCATTTTTTGATAAAGCTCAGTGAGGATTTCTAAGTTGAACGGGGACGCAGATTCAACACAGGTAATTTGCATCATCTGGTCAATATCTTCTGGGGTGATGAAGAAGAGGACGTCCCCAGATGAAGAAATGATGGATTTCTGATCGGGGATGTAATGGGCTTGGCATTTGAGGGCAAATTCGGGGAAGTGATGAATCTGGGGAAAGAGATATAGGGGCAAATTGGACTCCCAGAGTCCGATTTCGTCACTCTGGTCCAGGAACACCTCCTGGAGCCATGACTGCAGATCATAAAATTTGAAACTGCAGATAGTATCCGCTATCAATCAATCTTTATCGACCATGGTAATTTTATCCAGGTCAACAGGAGGAGGAAGAAAAGGATTTTCTTCTTCTTCTGCTTGTCTGGACTTTGACACCATTTCAACTACTGTACTTGCAAATAAACAATACGTTAGTGGGGTCAACTGGACTATAGGTGAAGGCGATGCAGAAGCAACGGAGGAATAAGAGGTTTCTGGCGCGATGGATGAATAACAAATGAAAAGGGAAAAGGGTAGTTTTATTCAAAATTGGGGTCGGTTTGGCGTGGGAGATACGGTTAGCATGACAACGGGCATATTATCCAGTTATTAATGGACAACGGGCCACTTGGGGTGATATGGCAGGTGACGGTGACCAAAGTATACGGACGACTGACGTGGAGGTTGGTGATTGGAGGTAAAAGTCGCCAAAGGAGGTTGTTCATGAGTGAAGGGGGTTATGGTACTGACAGCATGGACTGAAATAAGTTATGGGAAGTGACACGACCCCGGGAGAAGGTGGAGCAAGTGCACTCAGTGGAGGATGACGTCTAGGGGCGACGGGATGTCAAGCAGCATGTGGGGGATGGGACTTTTGGACCAATAGGACAATGCCACATGTAACAAGGGGCCCGCCGAAAGGAATATTCATTCCGGACCCCCCCCGCCCCCCCTTGGTTAAAAACAGAACACCAGGGGGGGTCCAAAATCCATTTTGATCCATTGATCTGCGCGATGGTTTCCTAGCCACAGATCTTAGCGCACTCCTTAATACCCATTCTGTACCCCCCCCCCCTCCATTAAAGGTAGAACGGAGGGGGGGGTCCAAAATCCAATATGGACCGTAGATTTAAGCACTCTGTTTTGGGTCGTCCAGATGTGCGCCCGAGTTATGACCAATTCCGGACCCCCCCCCTCCGTTAAAGGCAGAACAGGCGGGGGGGTCCGGAATCCAATATGAGCCGATGATCTAAGCGCTTCTCTCTGAGCCATCCACATGAGCATACACGTTATTACCGATTCTGGACCCCCCCCCGGTTAAAAGATGAATGGTTAGGGGGGGTCTGGAATGCGTTGTGAGCCATAGATCTTAGCGTCATGATCGAGACCATTGATAAGTGTAAGAAACATAGATCAAGGAGTGGAAACATAAGTACTTGGGGAAAAAATTAGGATATAAAGCGTTTTATGGGTTTTTCCCAAAATTTCTCATAAACCCCACCAAGGAGACTTCATATAAGCTATTCTAAGGCCATGGGGACATGGAGGTAGCAATTTCATCGATTTGGTTTCATGGGTGGTCAAGAAAAACAAGCCACTAACCTACATGCTAACCTATATTCTAGGACTATTAACCCAGATTAAACTGTTGGGTTAAGAAATTACTCTACCTAAGGGCTATCTGACCAGGATTAGACAGTCTGGTCAGATTTATTCACTAAGCTAACTAAGGGCTATCTGACCACGATTAGACAGTCTGGTTAGATTCATTCACTAACTTATCAACATTGAAAATTTAAAAGAACTTGGTCATGCTTGGAAGTATGACCAAGTTGCTATTTTTGCATGGGGCTTTTGTTTCAATTCTTTTATGCCCTCTTTTATTTTTCTTTTTTATTTTTCTCTCTTTTTGTAAAATGAAAAATTAGTCGCCAATAAAAACACTAGATACAGATAATATCCATAAAATCCAAGTCATAAGTTGATTCCCATAATTTATGGGGTGATAACAGTGGCTCCACCTGGGGATGGTACTTGCCCTGTTAAGTGCCAAGAATCCAGTTTCCTGTCATTCGGAACATGTCTGTCTAGTGGCCTTCATTGGTCTCATATCTAAGGAGAATTTTGAAAAACAGTGATCAGTAGCTTAGGGCCTTCTCTTCGGGCTTCAACCAACTAACCAATGTTCCTCACTCAAAAAAATGCAAGTAAAGACTGAAAATTAAAACTGGTATGTACAATGGAGAGTGAGTTCTTCAAATCTTTTACTGAGGTGGGAAATAATGTTTCAACATTCTTCCATTCACAGGTGCTCCTGGCAGATCTGACCCATCGACATGGTTTAGCAAGAAAGCATTGTTTCCTCTGAAAGCTTGGATCATGTAGGGCCCTGTCCATAAATTCTCAAATTTCCCATGCTTTCCCTTGTCCTTGTTCTTGGCATCCCATCTCAATACCAGGTCTCCTAGTTCAAAATCATCCTCCTTGGTTCGTTTATCAAAGATCTTCTTGATGATTTATTGGATGACCTGTGTTTTGTTGAAAACATCTTCTCTAGTCTGTTGCAAATGAGTCATCTGATTGATTCGTCTCTGGGAGTCATTTGGTTCAGCTTGCATTTCTTGAAGTAACTTCATGACAGGGACTCCCAGAGAAGTTGGGAAAACAGCCTCAGTACCGTAGACCAGCTGGTATGGTGACATACCAATTGACCTTTTGGTGGTCAGTCTATCTGCCCATAAAGAAAATACCAGCTTATCATGCCATGATTTTTTATTCTCCTGCAGTGTTTTCTTGATGATATTCACCAGAGTCTTGTTTGAGGATTCTTCCAACCCATTCCCCTGAGGGTAGTAGGTTGTGGAATGCCCCAAACTAATGTGGTAATGATTGCAAAAATCAATGAGTTTCTTTGACCGAAAGGCAACTGCATTGTCAGTAATGATCTTTCTAGGACAACCAAAATGAGATAAAATATTATTTTCAAGGAATTTGACAATAACAGCGTCAGTGGCTTGCCTGCTTGGTATAGCCTCAATCCATTTGGTAAAATAATCAGTGGTAGTAAGAATCCACCTATGTTGGCTTGAAGACAGAGGGTGTATTTCACCAATGAAATCGAGTCCCCATTGCTGGAAAGGGGCCTCAACTGTAATTGGTTTAAGAGGTAAAGGAAGGAGTTTCCTTTTACCCTCAAACAGTTGACACTGGTGACATGCTGTTACTTTCTGATGTACATATGCAAACAGGGTGGGCCAGTAAAATCTAGCTCTGAGTATTTTGTTAGTTGTAACCTTCCAGTTCAAATGGCCACCACATTCTCCTGCAACACTTTATCCACTTCATCTTTCAGTAAACAATTTAAAAGAATACCTGTAGGGTCTTTCCAATACAAATTTCCTTCTAGAATACAAAATTTCAATGCCTTCAACTTTAAAAATCTAGCTTTAGTTTTAGTTAAACCAGGGGGAGATTGTAAGTTTTGTAGAACAAATATAAGGTCTGCATACCATGGAGAGTTTAGAAATAACTCTCTAACGTTTGGAGTCGCCATCTCACCCTGTTCATCTACCACATCTAGAAAATTGATGTCAAGAGCTAGGAAGTTAGATTCAGCCATCAGCTTAGCAAGGCCTTGGCCCTTTATCAGTTTTGTGGGCTTAATCTCTATGTCATATTCTAGAATAACTGCAATCCACTTTCCCCTTCTTCCATCAGGGTTGTCTTGTGTCAAGATGTCTTTTACTACCGCACTTGGAACATAATCTATGATGTGGGAATGGAGAATATAGACCCTGAAGTCCTTGATAGCCTTTACCAAGGCAAAATCCTGCTTCTCCATAATATTGTAGTTCAAGGCAACATCTCTTAAAGCTTTGCTGAAGAAAGCTATGGGTTGTTCATACCCTTCACTGTTCTTCTGCAGTAATACCGCTGCTATAGTATGTTCAGATGCGAAAGAAAAAAGATAGAAATCTTTAGTGAAATCGGGACTGATCAAAACTGGGGCTTCCATGAGTGCTCGTTTGACTTGTTCGAAGGATTGTCTGGACTCAGAGTCCCATTTTATTTTTGCGTCCTTTTTAAGCATGTTTGTAATGTTTCAGAGGAGCTCGGCCAGATTAGGAATGAATCTTCGAAGAAAGTTAATTTGCCCTATAAAAGATTGTAGTTCTTTGAGGTTTCTTGGGTGTTCTAACTTTAGTATGGCCTCAATTTTGCTGGGGTTGATTCTGATTCCCTCTTTAGAGATGATATGTCCAAGTAGTTTTCCTTCTTCTAACCCAAAAATACACTTCTTGGGATTTAAAGAGATCTCGAACCTTCTACACTTTTCGAAAACTCGTCTAAGGTGTTGCAGGTGTTCATCATCGGATTGGGAAAACACAGTCACATCATCTAGATAAATGTCAATAAAATTACCTGACTCTTCTATGAAGGTGATATCCATTGCCCTCTGGAAGGTGGCTCCCGCGTTCATCAGACCAAAAGGCATATTCACATACATGAAAGTGCCCCAGGGTGTGGTGAAAGCGGTTTTTTCTTGATCGTCTGGGTGCACTAGGACCTGGTTGTAACCTGAGAAACCATCTAACAGAGAAATTCGACTGGACCCGACCACTCTTTGTAGGAGGTGATCCATTTTAGGCAAGGGGTAATTATCCTTCAGGGATTCTTTGTTCAGATTTCGAAAATCTATGCAGAGTCTGATTTCCCTGGTTTTCTTACGTGTAGGGACTAAATTAGAAACCCACTTAGAGAAACGTAATGGGACTATGATCTTGGCATCATACATTTTCTTAATCTCTTTTTCTATCACGGGAAGCAACTTGGGATTTATCCTCCTAAGTTTCTGCCTAAATGGTTTCTGGTCTTCCTTTATGGGGATCCTATGTTGTATGATGCTGGTGTCATAAGATTTCAAATCTTCATAGCCCCAGGCAAAAACGTCTGAATATTCCTTGAATAGCTCAATGTACTTACACTTTTGTTCTGGGGGTAAGGATTTGGACAATTTGATCATCCTAGGCTTCTCTTCAGTTCCTATATTGCAGTCCTCTACCTATTTCCCATGAGCTTCTATTTTTGGTTTCTTAGCTACATCATCATTGTCAAACAGATCCTCTAAAGGGACAAGCCCTCTAGGTAGAATATTGCTTTTCAATTGTAAAACTTTGGCCTCCATTTCGTCATCTCCTAACTCTCCTGAATCTACTGTATCTACAGTATTTACATTATTCACACTATCTATTCCAAATTCAGGATTATTTACATTCTCATTTTCATTTTCTACATCTATGTTTGTACATTCAAAATCGTTCTTGCATTGCAGAAAGTCCTCTATCTGATCGTCATTTACAAACACTTGCCAGTACCTGATATTATTTGGGATCGTCGGTCTGCATTTCACTTCAACAGTGTATGGGCGAGTTTGGTGGAAAGTAATCTTGCAGGAAGCAGCTGACGTAGCCAATCCGTCAACCAGAATATTCTGTCCCCTTGGCATTGCCTGCAAGTCAACCTCATTAAAGCATTTCAAAGAATCAAGAACAACATTCCTGTAGGCTCTAAGTCGCGGGTGTTTAGCAGCGTACTCACCTTTAATTTTCTTGATTATTAATTCAGAGTCACCCCTTACCATTAATTGCTTAGCACCAACTTTTTTCAACAGCTTCATACCTAGCATTAAAGCTTCATTCTCAGCCACATTGTTAGTGCAGTGGAAATTTAACTTATAGGAATGATTTTCTGAATACCTTTTTCGATGAGTATGCAACCAGACTCCAGCTCCTGCTCCTTCTTTACTCACAGCTCCATCAAAATCCATACTCCAGAAATCAACATGGAAATCTTCAATGATTACATTTTTCATCTTGGCTGCCTCACCATTTTCTGGGCCTTCATCTTGGCCAGATACATCTTCCATCAACTGAATATCTGGCTCTTCAGTATCACCATCATTGTATAAGATGAAAGAATCTAAATCTGAATGAGCAGAGTAAAGGGGGTAATTGTGAGGTTTCTCTTGACTACTGACCATGTACTTCATCAGTGTTTCTCTGTATAACCTCCTCTGTTGTCCAAACACTGGGATAGTGGCGTAAGACATATCCAACTGCAGGGTTCCTTTCATCTTAGCTCCCCAAGATTGGGATAGCAACATTCCATACTTAGGCGGGATGTCTACAACAAACACGTCCATTACCATGCTTTTTGAAGGGATCTAAACCAGGGTGATGTAGAGTCAAATGAGTGTAGATCTTTGTAAGGCCTAGTGACCTCCAATCCCAGTTTTTCCATGACTGCTTTAGGCATTAGATTGTGTGAGGCACCTGAATCTAGCATGGCGTTATGTAATATCAAGTCGTGTATGTTCAAACTGATGTAGAAGGGGGCTACATCACCGGTATCATCTTGACCATTTACTTCAGGTCTGAAAAGGAGTTCGGGGTGATCGTCAGTAAGGTTCACAGTGTCTGAATGAGTCACTGATCCAATAGTCAAATCCTTGGTGCCTATGTCCGGTTCAATGGCTAACACTTTTAGTACCTGTGAACGATAACTGCCTCTATTCATCAACTCTGTAAGTGGGATAGGAATTTTTATTTTGGCTAATTCTCCCTCTAGGCTAAAAGGTGCAAGAGCTCAGGCCTGACTCATTGATTCTGGTTGGTCCACCATATTTTTCCGCTCAGAAGTGATGGGTGGACTAATAGGTGACACTTAGGGATGTGCTGGTATTTTCAGAAGGGTGATGTTTTTCTTCACAGGGGTGTCGGCTTTACTCTTCTTGGAAGCCTTCTCAGCAGTAGTCTTCTCAGGAGTTTTCTCAGTCTTAGCTACCTTCTGCGTTTCGACCGTATTTTTTGAGGAATTTCCTTCTGTCTTCTTACTTCACAGATTGTATTGATGGTGCACCTCCAAAATAGCGTTTTCAAAGGCATGTTGTCCCACATCTTCGGCTTCCTCACTTACCTTAGTTTGATTTAGAAAAAAGAGTTCCTGCTCTTCTTGGGTGAGGAAAATGGCCTCGTTATCATGAATTCCCATGAGGTTAATGTGAGTGTCTTCTAATTCTTCAATCACTTCCCCCCCTTCATCAACATAGTTTTCTTGTAGGAGAGGCCTGATCAGTTGATCAGGACCTCTCTGATCCCTTTGATCTCTTTGATCTCTTTGCCTGATTTGAGGAGGGTTTCTTCTAAAATTGGGGTTTCGAATCTGAGGGGCAGGTGTGTTGTCTCTCGGAGGATTTCTGTCTGAAATACTCATTCTTTCCATCAATAATTCCAAAGTTCTGACCACAGAATCCAATTTGGAATCAGTGGTTGATGTAGAAGGTTCTTCTTTGTTCGTGACTCTCCTTTCTGACCTTTGATGGGCTCGTTTCGCCAACAGATTAGCCTCCACACTAATAACACTTTTCTGCATGTCTTCAAGGGTGGCAACATTTCTTTCTCTTAATTGGTAAGACATGTCAGCATCAAATCCATCAGGGAATTTAATCAATGCCAAACCCTAGGGAGGTTTGATTTCAGTTGGGATTGCATTATACAAATTGTTAAAACGGGTGCAATAATCTTGGACCGTTTCACCTTGATTTCTTTTTATATTTTCGTATTCTGACAGTATTTGGAGAGGGTTTTTCTTTACCTCCCATCTGTCAAGAAAACTTCTTTGGAATGCGACAAGGTCAGGGATTGATGTGGCGGGTAAGGCTTTGAACCATTTCTTGACGTCGCCTGTCAGAATCTGGGCGAACAGTCTCATTTGAACGTCAACTTCGTCAACTTCTTGTAAATCCAAGTAGTCGTTCATTTTATCCACATGTTGTTGTGCGTTTAAAGTTCTGGTTGCATCGAACTGTGGAAGTCTAGTCTGATAGTATTGGAGCATGGCATGTAGCGGTGTGGCCAGCACCAAAGGGGCATATCGAGCTGCCATGGTGGGCGAAGGAGGTGGGACGACAACCTGGGTGGTTGGAGAGGTAGCGACTGAAGTCGAGGACGATGAAGGACTGGGCGGTGCTAAGGTAGTGATATGTAGTTTAGTCTTAGGAGACAAAACCTCGGGGGTTCGGGGTTGCAACACAGTTGGGTAAAAAATGAGTCCTGTCACGAAAGTTTCAGACCGTGTTCTAACCAATCTTGGGGTTGGAAAAGTATCAAGATCAAGGTTTTGAGAGGTAGCTGGTTCTCTGGAAAAATAAGGAAACTTACGCAGGGAGGTATGACTCACTGAATCGACTGCTAAGGGTTTTCGCCTGAGCAACTGCTCGGGGTTATCTAACACTATCGCGTGTTCTGGGTTTGGATGAGATCGAGTATGAACTTTCTTGGAAGCTAGAACTATTTATGGTTTTTTATAATATAAATTTTTGAATTTTACGAGTCTGAAAATAATATGTAAAAAGTTTGATCAACCTCTAAATATTACTTTCTTCTCAAAGTTTATTGTTCTTTTTAGGGGGAAAGACAACGTGAAATTATCAATTTTTAGTTCTTCCCCAGCGGAGTCGCCAATTATGTTAGCACTTGGTAAATTTCCTAGAGGTTGAAAAAGAAGAAATCTACAAAGGTAACCTTAACCAACCACTTTTAAAGCTGGGATCTAGCCCTTCCAGCTTCGGAGAGGGATCTCTCTATGTGATTTAGCTTTGTTTTTGATTTCATATATTAGGCTAGGTAAAGAAATGGTTGGTTTTGTTGTAAAAGAGTTTTTTAAGTTGGTTGAAAAGGTCTACACATCCATTGGGCTATGGGGTCTATATTTAATCAAATCTAAGAAATAACCAGAAACGCCAAAGAAACTTTCACAGGGCGAGATAATACACTCACTGGATCTTTGAGTAATTAAAATGATGGACATAAGAAAAGATAAGAAAAATAACTTCAACTAACAAGCAATTAAGAATTTCTTAATTGAAAATATTAGAAGATAAACATTAAAATCTTTTAGAATCAGAAACAGGGTATCACAGATAAATCCTGCAACATTACGTTATTCATAAAGATTAGTCCCAGAAAACAAAATGATTACAGAGAAAGAAAAACATTTAACTTAGAAAATCACATCACCAGTGAACATACGCAAGAATCCTGTAAAATGCCTCTTCTTTATTAATGGTGGATTTCTTCAAAAATGATACAGTTTGATAGCAATAGGGTGTGCGAATCAACAACCCCTAATACTTCGAAAGATGAAGTATTTATAATTCAAAATACAAACGTTCCTGTCATAACTGATCAGGACGTGATCATTCTATTTTTAGTCTAACTAACTTAACTAATCAAAACTGCTTTTATGACTCGATACAACTGTTTGCGGAACTTCTGGGATAGGCCGTTGGTGAGATGCCTTCGCAACCTCTTCTGACTGGACAGGTGACTGGATTGTGACAACTCATCTTCTAATCTAGTAGATCACACAGTTCTTCAGATCTGAGATGACCCGACACTGTGACTTTAAGCAGTCTCCGATATACTTCATCCATGTCTGTATATTTAGCAAATGTAGGCTTGATGATGAATATGTGTTTAATCTCATGTTGGACACTAATATCCAACTGCAGGGCATCCATGAAACCTTTGCCTGTGATTCTTCCCTGTATCCTTGCAAACTTGGAATTATCCTTGGAAACTTCAGTCAACCTTTTCTTGTAATCAGGGAGTGTCATTAGTTTGTCATTAATGACCTTCAGGCCAGGTAGGCCCTTCCTTTGGAGAGCATCTATCTTATTGAAGAACTTTTGTACTCCTTGATCCATGACTTGAATCTTCTCCTCAAGTTGAAGCATGCGACCTCTTTTGGTTAGAACCCTTTTTACCTCAAGTATAGTTTCTGTCCTGTCCTCAATCTTCAATTCTTCAAGTTCCTCGCTAGTCTTTGAATTTAGGAACCTTATGATTTCATTTTCTTGTGCTGGCATGTCTCCCAGCTCCATTCTGATCTTCTCAACAACCTGTTTTCTCCTCTCGAGCAACTCATTTTGTTCAAACATGATTTGAACCATTGGCCATATTTCATTTATGGACTTGGAAATATCTGTCCACACAATCTCTTTGACCTCAGCTAAGGTCTTCCCTGCCATTGTCTGCTTTTGGAGTTGCTGTAACTCCTTCCTGATTTGTTCATTCACCTGATTTTCTTTGGATAGGCCTGTCTGGAAAGAAGTCTTTAGCTCTTGGAGGTTCTCCACTTCTTTCTTAAGCCTGCTGATTTCTGACTCTTGCAGGTTCATCCTCTCCATGGACTTGGCAAGGTCTATCATTCCTTCTGGAATGGCTGTCGCTATTGCTATGCTCAATCCTGCAATTGGGATAACACTCAATGGAATGCCTTCCATTGTCTTTGCCTGCTCTTTCTCCTTTGGCAGTCTCTCCATATCAACCTCCATCTCCTTTAGCTGAGCATTCTGCTCCATGAGTAACTTTAACATCTCATCCTTTTCCCCTTCCTTTTCGGATATCTCCTTTGCCTGCGGGTCCTCTGTTGGAGGGAGCTTTAGCTGTTTTCTTAAGGATGTGATGTCAGCATTTTTATTTTTAATCATCTTTTCGGCAGCCTTGACATTTGCAGGGTTGTAACCGATCTTGAGGACCATATCCTCCAACGTCTTGATTCTGTTGTCTTTCGCGAAAGATGATATTTTCTCCATCTTGAGTTGGGTCTGGGCATTGTTCAAAGCTGCCTGAAATTTTGATGCAGAAGATGAGGCGTGGGCCAATGTGTGGAAAACCATCTCCCCAGTTTGCTTGTGCAAATCCATCTGATCTGCTGGATGCAGGTCCTTTGCTTGGAACTCAAAGGTGGCCCTTTTGTAGTCTGATATCACCTTGGGATCCGACACTTGTGCTTGGAGGTAAGCCATATGAATCCCACCCTTTTCAGTTTCAAAGGCTAAAAGAAGCCTATGCTGAGCTGTGAACGACTGCTTCTGAAACTGGGCATAAGTGTTGCTAGTGAGTGTCTGGTTCTTCTTCTTGATCAAGTCATATTTTTCGAAAATGCCTAATTTGGGACCAGTTTTACTCGGCATAGTATCTAGGGGAGAATATGTGGATTTTATTGCTATTGTTATTCCCTTAAGATGAATCGAGCCGAAAGGGAGAGTGACTGGCTTGACCTTTGTGGTAGTTACTGTGGTGGTCAAAATTTCCTGTTCTATTGTTGCGCCGGGCGCTGAAACTGTCCTTGGATTTTTAGAGTGCATTTGAAATTCCTCTGATGACACCTTCGTTACAGGAGGAGATGACTCCTGTTGGGGCCTCTTCTCCTTGGGGAACTGAGGTGTGGTAATGGGTAACACACTAGTCAAGGGCACCTGCTTTTCCACGTCACCTTGCTGTTCCACATCCATCAAAGTATCGGGCTCCCATTCTGTTTGATTTGAAAATTTCTCGATTTCTGGCTTGGACTCATGCGCATATGGGACATTCTTATTTTTCATTCTCATTTCAGAAATGATCTCGCAGGGATCATAGTGCCAGGTGAAACTTGTAAATAATTTCATCTCCTTTAACATTTTGTCTGCTTCCTCCCCTGCGCTTCTACTATTGTAGATGAAAGAACCAATCTGCCCTTTGATCCGCAATTGTTGCTTCTTCTTGAGGGAAACAAAGTGAATATCATCAGAATTGATTATCTGCCTAATATATTCTAGTGCAAAATTTTTTACGGGTACATATCTCGGCAGCTTGTAAGGTGCCAATTTGCACCCGTAAACTCGGATCTCAGAGTGATTTTGATACAAGTACCAATCTCCTGTCTTTGCGTCTTTCGAGAGATGTAGAATTCTCTGGACCTCTTCATTTATTTGTGGCTCAGGCTGGCCACCCAACATACTTACCACAGGGTGGTAAAATTGATCAATGAAGGCTTTGAAGTCATATTCAACAGAGTTATGTTTCAGAAGAGAAGTCCACGCTGTGACTGGCTGGGGGTTCCCATCGGCGTCCATCTTCTGCATGGAGAAAGTGAACCCGTCGGCCTGAAAGTACATGAACATGTAAGCCAGAATGGAGAAATATATGAACATGCCCTCTGTGGCGAAATTCATAAATTTTTCATGAATATTATTGGCCAAGAAGGTGTTGTAGTCGAACTGCGTGGTGGGCTGTTCATCGTTTGAGAAAATGGATAGAAAACCCAGGATGGGCTCATCTACCCATTGATCAGAATAGTAACCAAGCAGGGCACACAGTGAAGAAATGATTTGATTTCCTTTGGTGGAGAACATGGAAGAAGGGTAAGGGGGGTTGGTGGAAGGGAGTGGAGCAGAAGTGGGAAGAAAAAGCTCAAATATCTGAGCTCTCTGCGGGAAAGTCATTTTTTGATAAAGCTCAGTGAGGATTTCTAAGTTGAACGGGGACGCAGATTCAACACGGGTAATTTGCATCATCTGGTCAATATCTTCTGGGGTGATGAAGAAGAGGACGTCCCTAGATGAAGAAATGATGGATTTCTGATCGAGGATGTAATGGGCTTGGCATTTGAGGGAAAATTTGGGGAAGTGATGAATATGGGGAAAGAGATACAGGGGAAAATTGGACTCCCAGAGTCCAATTTCGTCACTCTGGTCCAGAAACACCTCCCGGAGCCATGACTGCAGATCAGAAAAGTCAAAACTGCAGATAGTATCCGCTATCAATCGATCTTTATCGACCAAGGGAATTTTATCCAGGTCAACAGGAGGAGGAAGAAAAGGATTTTCTTCTTCTTCCACTTGTCTGGACTTTGACACCATTTTAGCTACTATACCTGCAAATAAACAATACGTTAGTGGGGTCAACTGGACTATAGGTGAAGGCGATGCGGAAGCAATGGAGGAATAAGAGGTTTCTGGTGCGATGGATGAATAATGAATGAAAAGGGAAAATGATAGTTTTATTCAAAATTGGGGTCGGTTTGGCGCAGGAGATATGGTCAGCATGACAACGGGCGTATTATCCAGTTATCAATGGACAACGGGCCACTTGGGCTGATATGGCAGGTGACGGTGACCAAAGTATACGGACAATTGATGTGGAGGTTGGTGATTGGAGGTAAAAGTCGCCAAAGGAGGTTGTTCATGAGTGAAGGGGGTTATGGTACTGACAGCATGGACTGACATAATTTATGGGAAGTGACACGACCCCGAGAGCAGGTGGAGCAAGTGGACTCAGTGGAGGATGACGTCTAGGGGTGACGGGATGTCGAGAAACATGTGGGGGATGGGACTTATGGACCAATAGGACAATGCCACATGTAACAAGGGGCCCGCCGAAAGGAATATTCATTCCGGACCCCCCCCCCTTGGTTAAAAACAGAACACCAGGGGGGGTCCAAAATCCATTTTTATCCACTGATCTGTGCGATGGTTTCCTAGCCGCAGATCTTAGCACGCTCGTTAATAGCCAATCCGGACCCCCCCCCCTTCCATTA
>ML780437.1:935548-949762 GCA_009831015.1 Picea engelmannii | reverse complement strand
AGCATGGGTATGCCCGCCTCGGTGAGACATTTGTTATTTTGCAGACGACACCTCCTGATTCTTGATTCTTGGGCTCACTCATTCAGCATATCAGTACAGATTGGTAAAAGATTGGTAATGTATTTCGGCCATCAGATGCTCTTTTGACCTCACACATTAGGGGGCATATGTTATAACCCTAAATTGCACCACACATGCTTACCTAGCATCAGGCCAACTCATATTCCTTCTTTGCCAAAAAACTACTGAACAACTCTTCTAAAAACTCCATTTTTAAAAAGCAAACTCTAGCAGGCCCACTACAGCCCGTGGGAAAACTCTAGCAGGCCCACTACAGCCCACGGGAAAACGCTAGCAGGCCCACTACAGCCCGCGTTTGCCTTCAGAATCACCAAAAAATGGAAAGTTTTCGACGAGACAAAAATCTTTGGGTCAGTTAACTGGAACTCCCAGCCATGCATGGCCGAGAGTTCGTCCTAAACCCTAGCTCCTTCTAGCCTATAAAAGAAGGGGTAGGGGTACTATTTGGAAGAGGGAAATCATAGCAAAGAAACTCTGCCCAATTGTCGAATCTGTTTTGTCCCAAACCTTTAGCCTTTCCTCAAGCTTTAGGAGAATTCAAGCAAAGCAGTTGGAGGACAAAGAAGAGGAGGAGCCCAGGATCAGAATCAAGGAACGGTGGCCGATCTCTATTATCATTGTAAGTTGATTCATCTTGAGATTAATAAAGAATACTTTTCCCGTCCCAATGCACGAGTCTTATGGGTTTTATTTGATTTATGCTTAATCTCTAACCCTCTAGTTGAACAATAGCATGCATGCGTAGTTTTGTCTTGATTGCAGGATCACTTTTTGGAAGGAGCAGCAGAAGTAAGGGGATAAAGCGCAACGGAGGATCTACACCAAACGACGATAAAAAGGTTAGTCGGTTCTTTCCATGTTTGCATGTGAAAAAGGGTTTTAGGTTTGGGGTAGAAGGTTAAAAGTAATTTCTGAAGGGTCATGATCTGCATGCAAGTTTAAGCCCTAGCTTGTTAGTCCATAGGGTAGAATTTCCCCACAACAAGGCCCAACATGTATTCCATTGAGATGGATTCCCACAATCTGTTAGGAGTAGGAAGAGACCCACATGCCCTATTTCTTAGTGGTTGGTTTGGCAATAGCGCAGACAGTGCAGGACCTAATATACTTTATGACATCCTGTTGAATTTTCGGCCAGTAGAATTTTTTATGCAGCACTGCCACTGTCTTTTCGATGCCAAAGTGTCCTGCCACCCGACTGTAGTGATATTCCCTAATCATCTTCATGCTCTCACTTGATGGAACACATATATGGCCCAGATGGCACAACAAACCATCTTGAAGATGGAAATTAGTGACCACTAAGTTGACACTCAACATATGGCAAGTGGTGGAGAAGTCAGGGTCTATCTCGTAGAGGTGGGGCCATCTAGAGGTCTCGTGGCTGCAAGAGTATAGCATCGTGGTGAGTGTCATGACTAGGGGTCGGCTGAGGCAATAAACAACTCAATTGGTACTTCTTGTTTTATACTTGATGTTGAGGTGGAACTGCTGTAAGTATGTGGACCATTTCTGATGGTGGTCATTTTGCAATTCTCCTTGGGTCAGCATGAACTGTAGTGGCTTGTGATCAGTGTGGATGTTTGTATCCTTCCCAAGAATGTAATGTCTCCATTGGCAGCATGATTTCAAAATGGAGTACATTTCTTTGTAATAAGTATGGTACTTACGAAAAACATCTAATAGTGTCTCACTATGATATGCCACGGAGTGGCCGTGTTGAGTGAGAATGACACCTAGAGCATAGTATGAAAAAATTGTCTCAATATCAAAGGGATGTTGCAGGTCCGGTAATGAAAGTATTGGGGATGAGCACAAACAATTCTTCAATTCATCGAAGGCTTGTTGTTGGGATAGGCCCCACACAAATTTTTCCTTACTTCCACCCATGGTTACTTGGCTGAGGGCCCATGCCATGTGAGAAAATCCTAACATGAACTTGCGATAGAAATTGGCGAGGCCCAAGAATCTCTGAAGTTTAGTGAGTGTGGTTTGGGTTGGTCAGTCACGGATGACCTAGATCTTGGCTGGATCAACCTGCACACCATGTTGATCAATGATTTATCCTAAGTAATGGAACTTGTCCATGCCGAAGGAGCATTTTTCCAAGTTTTCATATAGTTTGTGCTGCCACACAGTGTGCATAACCTGTTGAATATGATGCAAGTGTTTCGCCCAAGGCTTGTTGTAGATGAGGATGTCATCCAGATACACCACTACAAAATTATTGGTGAAAGGTCGTAGGATATCATCCATCATCCTCATAAAAGTTTTTGGAGCATTTTTCAAACCAAAGGGCATGAACAACCATTCAAAAAGGCCTTCTTTTGACTTGAATATAGTATTCCATACATTTGTTTGTTCTATTGGGACCTGGTGGTAGCCAAACTTCAGATCAATCTTACTAAAGTATTTGGCCCCCATGAGCTGATCAAGGAGGTCATCGATTCGGGGAATTGGGTACCAGTTTCAAACTGTGATTTTATTCAGGGCTTGGTAATCAATGCAGAGTCGCCAGGTATCGTCTTTCTTCTGCACCAACACAATTGGGCTCCCACAAGGTGATGAGATAGGATGTATGTGCCCCTTGTGGAGAAGTTCTTGGTTCTACCTCTTGATATCCTCGTTTCATAATAGAGAGAGGTGGTAGACTAGCTTATTGGGTAGCAACGTGCCTGGGGTCAAATCGATGGGATGCTTGACCTGGAAGTGCAGAGGTACTCTGGTAGGAGAGGAGAATATATCTGAGTATTCTTCCACAACCTTATCCACTTGCTTCTGTTGTGTGGAGAGATCGGTCGCGAAAGCCCTGGATGTGGCTGTGATATTTTTGTCACTCTGAGAGTGAATCATGAAGAAGACAAATTTCTCAGTCTGAGAGATGACCTTCCTACATTGCTTGGCAGAGATCAAAGAAATAACACTAGGAGGGATTGTCTCAGGTATCCTATACAATTTCTTGTTCAAAGTAATAATAACACTACGAGGCCTAGACTCATATACAACATGATGTTTCCATAAATTAGGTTGGCCCAAAATAACATTAAAAACATCAAGAGGAGATACATCACACAATACCTCATCTTTGAAGGGATTGATGTCATATGATAATCAAAATTGTTGGCTGACATGGAGATCGCTTCCTTGGTGGAGCCATCCAATGGTGTAGGGTTGTGGGTGCGGCGTTGTCGGCATGGCTAGCTGCTTGATGACCTCTATTGAGATGAGGTTCTTCTAGCTACCGCTATCAATGATGAAGTGCAATGGGGTGCCTTTTACCTACACCTGTGAATGGAAGAGGCTCTCACCTTCTTCTGGCTCATCTAGTTAACCAGGCTGTAGCTTGGTGGTAGCAACAGTGGAACTGGGTTCCGCGTCAATGATCCATATTCCCATTTTTGGTTCTGACTCTGAGTCACAACCTGCATCTGATTCAAAGGATTTAACTTTGTCCACCGGCATCTTCTTTGAGTGATAGTCAACAATGTTATGCCAAGGGCTCTTATGGAAGTCACACCACTTCTCAGTATCTTTATTTGTATTTTCGATGTCCTTTGCTGGAGGCTTGGACTGGTTGTCCTGATACTATCCATATTTTATCTCTCCTTTGTTATGTGGGTTGGGTCCGCCCTTTATTATCTTTTGTTGTGAGGGGTTTCCAGGCCCATTTGGGTAAGTTAGTACATCAACTTCTCGAGGTCGTAACTTTTGCATACGATCTCTGTTTTAGGCGCACGATAGCCCATTAGAAAGGTATCATCGAGGAGATTCATTTTGGGTGATTAATCAGAGCCTTTGGATATCATGAAGAATCTCAATCCCGAAAAACATTCATTTAGGCCCTCAAAATGGCCCCAGAAGTTAAAAACTACTAAAAATAGTAAATTGCCAAAATTACCAAAAAACTGTTTTGAGCGAGTTGAAAAAGGTGGGTGGCCACCGATATCCACCTATATTAAAGAGAAGCAAAACACCAATCCACTCAAGACATTTTACAGTGGAATTATCCTAGGCATTATATGCCTAGCCATACACTTTGAGACAATAATAAATGTCTTTTTATGTTTATCTATTTGTAGGTATTCTCACTTCTCTTTCTGGTTGCTTCCCTACATAATTATCCATCAAATCATTGAACCATGCTCAAAATTTCCTCGGAGGGCATGAGTTTCACTTCCTGACCAACCCTCCATCGTCGATGTGAACAACTAATTATGCAGGAACTTCTATTGCTCGATTGTTTAGAAAACAATGCCATCACCCTTACCGAAAACCTCAAAAGCAACAAAATTACATTGCAATTATTTGAAGGTTGGTTATATCTGTAAACAAAGAAAAGGTACCATTGAGATTTCAACTCAAGCTACTGGATTCAGATTCCAATGCCTTAACCACATGAACCCTCCACAATAATCAACATCATTGATTATTCGATGGTTTATTGTTTACACTCTTAATTGTTTGACAAAAATTCAGCAATGAAAACTTTTAGCGATTTGTTATTTACACTCATTAATTATTTGACAGTTTGTTATTTTGATGGACATTCAAAAAATGAAAAATTTTGATGGCTTGTTATTTACAAATTAATTATTTGATGGTATGTTATTTATGTAAACAAACAAAAGGTTCCACCAAGATTTGGAATTTGTCTATTGGATTCAAAGTCCAATGTCATGACCACTAGATGATGGAACCCTACACACAACATCCAACTAACGACGAAACCCTACACACAACATCCAACTGATCAAAGCATCAATTTTAAAGAACTCATAAAGTTATGTAAATAAAAAGTTATGGCTATGGTGTTGTTGCATCATTATACCTCTATACCCAGTTCACTGTTTTTCTCAAAGATCTATATGAATAAATACATTTTTAAAATTATATCAATATTTTAGTTAATTATATTAAAATTTAATGCCAATTGCCATGTTTCCACCTCTTCTTCAACTCTTATTAATTGTCATGACATAAAATTATGGTTGGATTTTGACTTGAAGTTGGATATGTTTGAAATGTTTTTCTGTGTCTGGATTTTGTCATTTGTCAGGGAAATGTTTCCAGAATTATATCTACATTTGTTTATTACAAAGAATATAAGGCATATGCAACCATTAATATAGCGATAAATCATACCTATATATTCCATTAATATATGAAGATATACTTGGAATGACAATAGATGCATTTATATGGGCCATTTGATTTTCTTGCAAGAAGTTATGGATAAGTAGGTATTTTTTTAGGGATATGTATGCATATTCATCTTTGGATACATTTAATTGTAGCTTGTATCCTAATATAGTTGTGATTTTCTTTTGTGTGACTCCCTATGTTTAGGTATAGTCGATCTTATGGATTGCTTATTGTTATACCTATGGACAAAAAAATGGTGTTATTCAATGAAGAGAATGGATACAAATTATTAATCTTCATTCTAAATCAATAAGAGTTATATATAGTAGTAATAATTAGGTCCAACTTCTCTAAAGTTGGTTGAGGTGTCTATTGGTTCTTACAAGGAGTACAGGTGATTAGCAAGGACCTAATAGTCATGAATATGTGGTGTGTGCATTGAAAGAATATGTAAAAATACCCATATCATACTTCTAAACTAGAAACCATGAAGTGGTTGATTTATGTATGTGATTTTACTACCATGGCTAGATATTTTACTACCAAGTCTCGGGTAGATCAAATCAAGAAGTTCAAATTAGAATCTATAATATTATTTTTCTAACATTAATATACATCTTATCCCACCCCCTCTCTAATTTTTATAAGTGTTCGATGTAGTGCTACTTGTCATTATTATGTATGTATCATAGTCACCACTTAACACATATATAGGCATAGATGCTCCTCTCTAGTGGATAAAGTCTTAGTGGAAGTATTTTTCCTACCTTTCCTCACATAAACACCACTTCTTTAATGTTTTGAGATTGATACATGTTATGCTCTCACCTCCAATCAATTTTTCAATGCATTCACTTTCATTTTCCATTTTCTTAATCGTGCTAGCATGTCACTTTGAACCACCAAAATGATTTATTATGAAAACTATGGGCTGTATGTAACATCGTCGCTATATTCCCCAGTTTAATTAATGCTTAATGTATATATAATATATGGTTGTGGCCAAGTGATGTATATGCAAATTGTATTTCTAAATTTTAATAATAAAATGTGATGTCAGCTGCAGGGGGACATGGATCTAGAGATGGGGGATAATTAATCCAAAAGTGAGGGGAATGTTTAGGAGTGTCTAAGAGGGGTCCAAGGGGGGGTTACCCATGTCTATTAATTCAACCCACATTCCTGAATTTTATTATCAGTATGTATTAAACTTCTAATCTCTCCTTGAGTATAGAAGAACCCAATCATTGAATACATGTAAGAGGGTGGGTGTGAGAAGTCACATCCCATAGTTATTGGAAGTATGGAACCGAGTACAATAAATTTGGGGAAGAGTGTAAGTCAGGCAAGTAACCAAAGGGAGGAAATTTGTATGGGCAGTCATAACAACTTTAGAGGGTAATGTTTTGCATGAACATCAAGAAAACAACAAAGAAGAACATGGGACTAGATAAACCATAGAAGGAAAATCCTGGAGCATATTTGGGGAAAAAGACTAAAGATCCAGGTTGTCAGGCCTGAAGAGTGAACTCTTGTGTGAGTTGCCTTGTAACATCAAGTGATTGGTGTTATTTTCCTAGTAGTGAGCTCCCTTGAGTTTCCTAGTAGTGAGATTATTGGTTACCTATGCCAGAGAGACCATGATAAATGAATGGGATGTCATATGGAATGAGATCAATGAAGGGGTACATTCCTTAGGTTGTGAAATTTGAGAGGAAGAGAGTTGGTGGAAAATCAAGATAGTTGTAGGCGAATACCAGTGGGTTGTGGGATTTTATGAGCTATGAGTGGATATTGAGAGATCACCCTCTTTTGTGGATTATTAGCCTTATCTTGGGGGTGAATTTCTATTGATATTTGTAACAAAAAGTCTATGGTTGGGTGGAACATCCTTCCCAAGAATTTGGTTGCACAACTTATTTAAAAGATAAGTGTTTTATTTGTTTAATGTGTTATATTTATGAGCTTAATGGTTGTGTATTCACTCCATGTTTAATAAGGATTTATATGTTGTTGTGTTGAGTTATTTAAACTACATTCATGTCATTTTTAGCATGATGCAGTTGCATTTAATTAATGGTATAAGACAATAGTTAAATTTGCGTGTAATTTGTAGTTGGCAAGCTACACGAATTTAGTTAGCTGATTTTTTTTTTATATATATGTATTTCGTGTAGTAATGTTCCTTAGTTAAGTTTGGGAACGTTACAATGTATATGTGTTACTACCGCCCACATACATATGTATAAAAATATTTTGGATCTTATGGAATGGATGGACTATATTTGTTGCTCATGGACAATAAAAAAATACTTCTCCCATATTTGTGCAACATATCTACCATCGTTTCCCCTTGGTGTCCCCTTTCCCTATCTTCAAGGTATGTTATTTATCATTTTGAATATCTTTTCTTTTGTTTCTCAAATATGACTTCCTAATCAATCATTAAGAAACTCTCTATTTCCATCATTACTTTTGCGCAATTATTAATAATTTTACTAATATATTAAACATAACAATAATTTTTTAAGGATTCTTTACAATCTAGAAGATGCCTCGGCCTTCAATTCCAACGATCCTTGGGTTTTTTCAAAAAATCAATTTAACAAATGGATAAAAAAGAAGTTTCCATTGTCCCTTCTCGATTTCCTCCTTAGTATATTGATAAATTTGTTGGTTGATTTCTAGTGTTTTTAAGTGATAATAAAGGAATGCTTGAAAAACGAAATTCCTAGGCATACAACTTCCATACTCCTCCTCGGTGTTACAAATGACTTTTCATGCTTATTTTTTTAGATATTCAAACTTCTCCTCTAGTAAAACATCATTTCGACTACTTCCCTGCATAATTCTCCATCTAATCATTAAAATCTCCTCAAAATGTCCTTGGAGGGTGTGAGTTAAAGTCTCGACCAATCCTCCATCAGTAATGCAAACAATTAACTAACTATGGGGGGGAATTTTTTTGCTCAATTGTTCAGACAATAATGTCACCACATTTACCAAAAACCTCAAAAGCAATGAAATATCATTGCATTTACTTGAAGGATAGTTATGTCTGTAAACAAAGAAAAGGTCCCATCGAGATTACAACTCAAGCTATTGGATTCAGATTCCAATGTCGTGTACACTAGACCATGGAGTTGTACACAACATTCAAAAATGGATTTAGAGTCCAATGTCCTGAACACTAGACCAAGGAACCCTACACAACATCCAACTAATCAATTTAACACACCAATTGTAAAGAAATCATAGGGTAACATTATATAAACATGCACCATATGCTATAAGTTATGGGTTGCATTCTCATTTGTTGTCATTGCATCATTACAACTCTACACCCAGCTTCGCTCAAAATTAATATCCACAAATAAAAATTTATGAATTAGATTGATATTTTAGTAAAGGAAGCCAGGAAGGAAGGAAAATGGGAAATAATTAGGAATATAAAAGTTGTTATTAGGAATAGAGACCAAAAAGAAAATAATAAATAGAATTTTGGGACACTTCAGATCCTCTCTTAGAATTGTTGTGGCTTTCCATGGAGCAAAGGGTCTATGTTAAGTTGGAACCTAAGTGAAATTGATATTATACTTCTTGTTGAAACTTTGGAGCATGAAGAATCTAAGGCCCCTAACATATAAGGTTTTGTCTTATGGTTGGTATGGAACAAGAGATCCTACCACAAAGGGGTTGAAGGTATATCTTTTTATATAGAAAATGATAGTTATCCTCACATTAGGCTTCACAAAAAAGACCCTTTCAATCAATACATGTGGATGTAGATATCATATCTTAATGCTAAGAATATTTACATAGCAATTTTCTATTTCACTCCTATTAACTCCACCTTTTATAAGAAAAACAATCTAGATATGTCTTTACAATGGCTTAGAAAAATATATTTACAATCTGAGAAATGATGGTAGTATCCTCTTGCTAGGAGACTTTAATGCTAGAACAACAACTAATCAAGATACAATTTTAAGCAATTATTCCAACCCTAATCCTTTATGGCTAGGTGAGGACCTTGTTTCAACTAGTAGATACAAAAGAAACTCTAAAGACTTGGTTGAGAATTTGTTTGGTGCGAAGCTAATCAAGCTATGTAGTGCTCAAGATCTAATAATTTGAAATGGCCAAAATCCAATTGAATGGCATGTATTCATAGGCTTTATAGCAATGTCATAGATTATGTGATATCTAATATAATCATATACAACCAAATTGTAAATTTTGACCTCTTAAAAGACCATGACCCTGACTTTGATCATAGACCTTTAACCCTAACCATAAACTTTGTTATGCACAAAAGTTCCATTGAAGAGACTTACAATAGCCAAAAGCACTTGATTTTTGACAAAGATAAAGTTGATAATTTTTTAAAGGATTTAAATAATGGTCTAAATATCTTATCAAATAAGAATAACATTGATGATCTCTATCATAATTTTATGAAAACCCTCTCTACTTCCATCAAAAAGTTCTCTATTGAGGTTTTGTGTAAAAAGGAAAAGAGAACAACAAACCCTTGGTATGATAAAGAGTGTAAGATTTCTAGAAAATTCATATGCTTCTAATGGGTCCCTAAAATACGACAATATAAATAGATAAAAAGCCCTAATGAAAAAGGAAAAAAAAGGTACTAATAATTAGAAAACAAGAGAATCTTTTGCACCTATCTAAGCTAGATCCTAAGAATTATAGAGGTAAATTTTGACTTGTAAAACTAAAGAAAACAATATGATTTCCTTTAGGGACTGTAATTCCTACCTTAAAAATATTTACAAATCCCTTAATGTCATGGACAACATTCAAACCATTTCTACAAAGGAAGAAATATTTTCAATAGATGACATAGAGTTTGGGGTTCAATGGCTCGCAAAAGGAAATTTATCTTAGGAAATTGAAGGCTATCAATCATAAATATTAAAAATTGGACAGTCTATCCTCATCCCTCACATCCACAAGATCTTCAATTTAGAATTTAAACTAGGATTCCCTAAATCCTGGACTCAAAGCCTCATTGTGCCTATTTTTAAAAGAGGGGATAAATACAATCCCTCTAACTATAGGACCATTATGATTATCCCCCCTTTATCCAAGTTTTATGGAATTATTTTGGAAAAGAAGATTAGTGCATGGCTAGAAGGTCATGGTAAAAGAGCTAAAGGTTGGGTTGGATTTAGGAGCTATCATTCAACTATGGGACACCTTTCTATGATTAGGATCATTATTAAGGAGTGTCAAAATAATAAAGAAAATCTCCTACGTTGTGTCATTGACTTTAGAAAAAAAATTCACACAATTCCTAGAACTAACCTTTGGAAAAGGTTAGAAGAGCTAAAAGTTCCTCTCCAGTTTAGAGTTGTCAAGATAAGATTGTATAAGAACATTATTGCCAAGTATAGGAACACTAAGGATTGGTTAGAATAAATCAATTATAATATAGGAGTCAATCAAGGTTGTCCCCTAGCCTTTTTGGCATAAACATTGACAAGTTAGAGGGTTGTTTGGAAAAAGTATGTTGTGTCAGCCCAAATCTCACTAATATAGTCATCATCATTTTTCTTTATGTTTATGATATTTTTCTTATGGCAAGGATTCCCTATGATATTGACAAGAAACTAAAAATACTCAATGATTTTTTCTAGTATGGGTATGATTGTCAACGTGAATGGAACAAATGTTATGATATTTAAATCCAAAAAGATCACTTACGCTAATTTTGTATATGACAACAACAACTTGGAAGAAGTGGCTTCATACAAATATCTTGAAAAGGATCTTCATCATAAGCTTAACTAGAACTATAGCATTAAGAAAAGGATAAATGGAGGGTGGAAAGCTTATTATGAACTTGAAAATAGTTGTAAGTTAGCTAGCCTTTGGATATGGGATACGAAGAAACTCCTCTTTAAGACTCTCATCACTCATGTTATCTTGTATGGTTGTGAAGTCTAGGGTTGTAGTATCTCTCGAGAATCATGGATAAATACAGAGAAAATACAAAATCATTTTATAACTTATAATATCAAAATTAAAGGCAATACAACCTATCCTATCCTCCTCATAGAAGTGAGTCTTTCCCCCAATGAGAGCATGACTATGTCTAGGTACCTAATGTACAAGAGAAAGATAAACACCATGCAAGACAAGATGCTTCCTAAGATTGCTTCTAACTCTAATGAAAACCACCTGCAACTCAAGTGGAGTTGGGATAAAGATGCCAAGCCTTGGCCAAATATTTGGATAATAAAGAAAGAGGCTACTCTGCAAAATAATTATAATATTAAAAATATAATTACATATAAATTTAAGGAGAAGTTGTGGTGTGATAAAGAATTAGAAGATAAAAGAAAATTAAAATACTATAAGGAGGTGACCAACCCTAATCTAGAATATCTAAAGTATCTTTCTATTTTGACCACCATAAATCAGAAAGTCCACATTGCTAAAATAAGAACAAATTGTCACAAGCTCCATAGTGAAATGGGGCGTTGGAGAGTTCCTAAAACATCGTGAAAGATCTTGTCATCTTTGTGACACTAAAAGGGTTGAAGATGGAAAACTCTTTCTCTTACAATGACATGCATACGCCCACATTAGATCTCAATTTCAAAATATTTGTTACAATATTGACCTTCCTAACCTTAAAACTTGTCAAAATTATGGTGATTTAGGAATGTTTCTTTTAAATTTTTTCAAGTACAAAATAAAATTTTAAAGCAAACCAAGTAATATTTATGTTTTCTTAAGGTCTGATAAACTAAATTTAGTCTTAGATGTTAACCATCATCATCATCATCAAAATTTAATGTCAATCACCATGTTTCCACCTTTACTCCAAATCTTATTCACTATCATGACATGAAATTATATGTCCAGATTTTGACTTAGAAGGTGGAATATGTTTGAATAAATTTTTTCTAGGTCTAGATTTTTTCATTTGAATTGGAATATGCTTGAAATGGAGCTTTTGGTCAAGATCATGATTATCACATGTTTTGTTAGAAAATACATTCTACTTATAATTATTTGAGAGCATGTATGTTTTTTGAGTGGAAGACTACGAGACCGCTTTTGTGGCATCTAAAATAATATGTGTTCCTCAATTTTTTTCAGAGTGTGCAAATTGCATCACATGAATGTGAAGTGGATATTATTTCTGTAGATTTTTTTCCTTATTTACTTGTATGCTTATTTCAAACTTGATTGGATGAGAAAGTGGTTATGTTTTTGGTTTTACTTTTATTGAAAGCATACAATACAATATTCTGGTTACTTTGGTTCATTGCAGAGATACTATTGATATGCTTGAAGTAGAATTAACCAATGGGATACATGAGTTACACAACATTTTTCATGAAAGGTCAATGCCTTATGAATTGAGTTCAATAGTTAAGGAAGGATTAACGAAGCAAGAAATGAATTTGGGGAGCATTAATATTAATGGTTAAGCACATGTGTTTCCTCATTAGAGGTCACATGTTAAAATCCAAAGGGTAGGGTGTGTATACCTCTGTAGACTTTAGCAGTCAACTCGTTGCATGGAGGGGGTCCCTTGTCCCACAAACAAGGGGATCTGAAACACCAATTTGATGTATGGCTTGGCTGTGACATTGTGTGTGTGTGTGTGTGTGTGTGTGTGTGTGTGTGTGTGTGTGTGTATGATATTCTTAAAGTTTTTTATAAAATATGTTTGAATTTTTATATTTTTTTTCAAATTTTTATTAATAAAAAAATGTTGGTTTAATTTTTTTGTTATTGTCAAATTCATAAAAACTGAAAAAAGAAAAAAGAAAACAATGTCAACATTAAGTTGTAATATGTGGAGAAAAATTAGTTTATTAATGTAAATAATCCTAACATGTGTGTACATTGAGAAGAAGACATTTTTTTTATCTTTCATAGAAGAAGTCATACCTAGGTACTCTATATGGGCTCTCATAATGGAAATATGAGAAACTAGATTATGACAATGCAAGTCTCATCGACCCATGTGGTGTCAAATGCCCATATGCCAAGCTCAAGTATAGGAAACTAATGGTTAAGAGCATTGTTAAGTAATGATCGTCCACAATTTGTTTATGGTATTCATGTTAAGAAATGTATCTTGAACAAAAACGTATTACACATGTTTAGTGTGAATGTGCGGGGAGTGGTACTTGTGATATTTATTTAATGAACACTTAGGAAAAGTGGGAAATAATTCAATCTTGTAATTTCAGTTGAAAAATACAACAAAAAATGAAAGTGTTATGTTTAGAAGTCAAATAGTATTAGGAATCTAAATGAAATGTTCTATAAATTCTAGAACACTAGTGACTTAGATTAGGGTTTAATCTTAGTTGTACATCTCATGATTGAGACATGTGACAACTAGGATTGAGGATATTAGTTATCTTCTCTCAAATCATAAATAGGACAAGATAGGAGAGGGAAATAAGAGAAGAGAGAAAGAGAGCTAGAAGAGGGTAGAGTGCATTCAAGGAGAAGAAGAGGAGAAAATTGTTGAAGTGACTCGCAATTATAGTATGTCATATAGGTCATACCACTGTTGTAGCAATCCTTTCTTCATGCACAAGTTGTACACCCTCAGTTTCAGCCATACACTATTTTTTTAGGTGATTTTATTTACCATACAATTGTTGGTTAAACACAAGTTATAGAGGTCACCTTGTAAGCTTTGATCAAAGGAATAAAAGGCTATTTCAAAGGAGAAATCCCTATGTATGTGTTTTATTTATTTCATTGTTCATTTTTTTAGCTATTGTGTGATTGATGCAATGTTCATAATTTTATTTTTCTTCCATTAAATAAATTCTATTTTGAGTTATTTAATGAGAGAACATTAGAAAAATAGTCACCTAGGGTTGGGAAAATTTACAATTCATAGTTTTTTTCTTGTGGAATTGCAAGTGTCTTCCACTCTGCATGAGTTGGCTATATCAGAGCTTGGATTTTCACTTCTATTTAAAAAAGGGC
>ML780437.1:922055-935532 GCA_009831015.1 Picea engelmannii | reverse complement strand
TTCATTTGTTTGGTGGTTTTCTCTTCATTCTATGTTGGAGTGGTTGCATCTATTATAAATAACGATGTTGTTCATTGGTCCTTGGGTTTCTCAATTTCTTTGCAATGACTTTACAAGTTCATTGTGTATGGACATCATTGGTTTTGTTGGGTTTTCTGACTCTGTGGATTTGGATCTCTTTGGTTGTGCTTCTACTCTAGCTTGGGTGGATGTATGGAAGATTAGATTTGCGGTTGTGTTCACTAGTGAATGCGGTTTTCATCTTGCCTCAATTGGATCAGCTCTGTGTTCACATTGGATTTTTTTATTCTTTCTTCTCTGTGTTGGGTTCCCTCGATGGTGAAATTCTCTGGTTATTTTTTCTAGTGGTTACTCTCTTGTCTCCATGTTGAATGTCATCTATGTATTGCCTTGTTTGGATATGCTCTATGTTTACATTTGAATTTTTGTCATCTAGGGTTATTTTTCCATACATTGGGTGTCTTGTGGTGGCTCATGGTAGTTATTTTAATATTTTTACCAATTGCTTAAGGCTAATTTCCTTCATATTTTTAATGCAGAGATGGGGTTTCCAACCTCTTTTTTTTATTCATTTGTTTGTAGATCTAAGAAAAGGGAGGTGGCTATAGCGGTTAGACGGATCTCCCTCTAGGATTTCCAATGTCATTACAATGTAGTTGTCATTTCCCATCTAGAAATGTACTTGAGTATGTAAAACCTCTGTTGGAGGCAGGCCAAAGTGGAAAAGAAAGGCATTTTTTGGAAAGAAAGCATGAATGAGGAAAGTAACAGCTGGAAGGAAGAACACCACGTGCGCATGCGAGGGAAGACCTAACAACGATAGGGTTAGGGTTTTGGTAAGGTATTGTAAATGGATGAAGAGCCATAAATGTATAAATATAGATACTTAGGTATCATAATGGGTTGGTTCAGAGATATACTTAGGTATTGTGGGAATTATTGTTGTTGTTGTTTTAGTTATGCATGAGTTGATGCAATATCTAATATTGTGTTGTATGATCTATTTTGTATAAGTTGTTGAGCTAGAGAGGATGAATGAGGGAAGAGCTTGAGGGTTGGATCGTAGGTTGGGGAGCTTGGTGCGATCTAGTCTGCCTCATATAGATCCTACCCGACCGTGAAGGGTTGTAAGCACGCAGTGTTGTAGATGCAGAAATACTATAATAAAAGAGTTGAGAGCCAAATCTTTGTGGACGTAGCTGAGGAGGGGGTGAACCACGGTAACATCTATGTTATGTGATGAATGAATGCATATCTTTATTGTCTTCAACAGTTATTATTATGTTGAATGAATGAGTTGTTATATTTCCTGCTTATTCGCCGATAGAAGTATACTATGTTTACAAGTTATAATAAATGGTTCAATATATAGCTCTCTTATCTCACACTCAATCCCAAGATGTAAACACCTGAGTCCTACAACCACCCATTAAAGTTATCTCGACTGCGCAACACATTCTGTGTGCTTTTTTGTCTTTTAGTTTACCAAGAGGGTTGATAGTTTTAGAGGCTTTGTTGGAAACCCAAACAGACATGAACCCTGGGTCAATAAACTCAGAAAAAAGAGTAAGAAAGAGTTAACCAACAAATGGTTATGTTTCCATTGGTAGGAACACGAGAGGGTTGAGTAGATGAGATAAGTTGAAGACCTATCGGAGGAAGAGCAAGAAAATATTAGGGTAGAGAGAAATGAGCCATTAGAAGGGAATGTTGAGACCGTGGAATCCCACAAAAGTAGATATCGAAACTTGGCTAAGAAACAAAGAGATGGAGTTTTCAAAGAAAGATAACAGAAACCCTAGAATAACACCCCGAAAATATCTTGAGAAATACGCGTTTACTGATTTGCATGAAGTATTTTTCTGCGATTTTCCACATTTGTTGCAGGAGTGGATACTAAGGTTGAAGGATAACCATGCAACGAACCAGATTCGACAGCTAGAGTGGACCCCAGTACAGATTGAGTAGTTACAGCAGGTGAACAACAAATTCACCCACGCAGTAGACTTTTGCCTTGACAGTATTGTGGTAGGTTTTATCACAGAGTTTGCAGTTGACACAACAAAGTCGTACAACGTAGTGGAGAAAGAGTTCCTGTGTGGACCTCAAGGAAGGTACATTCGATCGTTGTATATGTCTATTAAGACACTGCTATATACCAAAGGCGTAATGACTATGGAGTCATACAGCTAAACTTCCCTGCAGAAAGAGGAGAAATGGAAGGAGGAAAGGATAAGAGAAAGAAGGAGGAACCCTTGGACTTGATCATGATGGATGACAACCAGATCTGGTGGAACTTGGAGACAACTGGAAAGACGCATAGCGGAGTACCCTACCAATACAAAGTGAATACCAAGAAGAGAGTTGTAGCCATGAGGGAAGGCTTGGCGATTGATGAGGAAGAGGTAATAGATCTCCAAGATGTGGAGAAGATTGAGGAAATCATATGCGCAACATATGAAAGGAAGATGAGGGGTCCAAGAGCGGGAGGAGAAGGAAAAAATCTTATCCATATTAATGTCAGTGTGGAACCCATAAAACCATGTGCGAATAATACACCAAAGAGAACACCACCATTTAGACAACCAAATTTCGGAAGAAGTCTGATAGAAGGAAGTACATCTACACAAGGAGCAACAACTGGAGGAGCCAGTTTAGGCAACACTAGTCAAGTATCTACACTGTGCAGAGGTGGTAGTTCAACATTCAGAATGACAGGACACAATCCCACCATTAGGTTACCAGAATTTTGAGGAGAAGCAACAAAAGACCCTACAAAACACTTGTTCATTTGTGAAAATATATGGGAAGCAAAACAAGTCACTAATGACGATACCAAACTTGTGCAATTAGCTATTACGCTAAGAGATTGCACACTAGACTGGTACATGGTTTTAGATGCAAATATTGCTCCAGGGATGACAAGGACACTTAAATACATTAAGAAGTTACTGATAAATGAGTTCCAGAAGTCGATCTCAGAGGATCAATACATGAATGAGATGATAGAAATTCGACAAAAACCTGGAGAGTTTGTTTGGGAAATTGACCAGCAATTCAAATGTTTAAAATGAAAGTTGAAGTATCTCATGATCAATATGCAACATCCACACCTGTTTTTCAACTCATTACTACCACACTTAAAATACCCATTGTGACAACAAAATTTCCAGATGCAGGCAGATGCTCTGCAGGAAGCCTTGCAACTGGAAGAAAATCAGTATCAACAGACAAATCTAGCTATTAAAGAACTAAAGGAGGATTTGAAGAACTTAACATTCCAACTCAACCAGAATAAGAATAAGGATAAATGAGAAGTCATTTGGTGTACCACATCCAGGACGGAAGGACACCACAAGAACGAATTACCAACATTCGCACAATTATATGGCAATAGAAATGCCAAACCCCTTACCCACAGGAGGACCATGGTGTGAAGTCTGTAAGAAATAGGGTCAGGACGCCTATCAATGCCCGATGATGCAGAAATACCAGACAGTCCCAAAGAGTTCATATTACACATTTTGAAAGTCAATGGGCCACGACAACAAATATTGTAGAACTATGGAGTTGATGCACGAAAGGACATCAGATGCATATAGAGTGCAGCCATAAATGATGATGGGGCAATCCGTACCACAGTTTAATACAATTCCATCTCCATACAACACCACGCGGTAGAAATATAATATTGCGCAACAACCATACAATAACACACAGCCACAGTACAAGGCAACACAACCTCAGTACAATATCGCGCAGTATAATCAGGTGACGCAATATAATGCACCGAGAAGAGATAGAGCCGGCTACAAAGGTGGAGGATAAGCAAGAGGAGGTTTCAGACGAGGTAGAGGACCAGTGGTGTGTCACAATTGTCAACAACCGGGACATTATGCAAGAGAATGTCCACTTCCACCAACAACTTGTATGTATTGTCGCGCATTGGACCATGATACAGAAGAATGTCTGAAACTACTAGTAAAGATCCAGGAAAAGAGGAACCGGAACAACTAGAATGTTTAGTGGATTTCAACTGAAGCAAGGGATGAAGGACGTAACATCAATATAGTTACCTGCGGAAGAGAGAAAAAAGGAAACGACACAGCTCGACAAGAACCAATACAAAATCAATGGGTGAAAAAGAATGCCGAACCAAGGAAGCAGTTCGACACGCAGAAGGAAAATGAGATATTTAAACAAGCCCGACAAGAATTCCAGAAGAAAGATATTGTGGCGATTTCAACTATGAAACAAAGTAAGTAAGCACCAGAATACAAAATGCTTCTGTTATTGGATCATACCAGAGGAATACATTCCATGGGACAAGTAAGTACAATCAAAAGACTTTTGCAATCATGTGTAAAAGTATTAACTGATCCATCATTTGTGAAAATATTACAAAACATAGTAGAAAAATGTAGCATCGAGACGGAAGGAAAACTAGAACCCAAAACAGTTAATCACCTACACACAAAAAGAAGAACAAGTAGGGAATTTAGACTGATTGCCAACATTGGAGATTTCAATATGGGAGACATCATACTGGATCTAGGATCTGAAGTTAATGTATTATCGAAAAAGACATGGCAATGCATGGGACATCCCACGTTAGGATATTCACTTGTTCAATTGAAATTAGTTAAGCAACACAGAGTCCTACCAATAGGTAGACTGAAAGGAGTGATAGTAGATCTAGATGGAGTGCACACTAAAGAAGATTTTGAAGTCATTGAAATAGTGGATGGCACAACACCTTACCTAGCATTGCTTGGTCTATATTGGGCGTTTCACAACCAGGATATAATCAACTTGAAGACCAGGAAAGTGACATTTTAGTCAAGAGAATACAAGGTAATCACACCATTAGATCCATTGGAAGGGGAGAGGTTCATAGAACCCACTTACCTAGACGTAGAGGAAATCGACCAGTTGTACAAAACAACTTCGCACGATGAGGATTACGTAAACCCAACTGCATATGTGATAATCAGTTGGCGGAGCATTACTTATGTGCAATAGACTCAGATACCAGTTTAGAGAACTGGAAACAGAGGCTACACAAAGTATCCATGATAAGATGTGCAAGAATAGAGCGTGTCGTCAGATGGGCAGACACATAAATAAGGGAACCACCTAGTTTTCATGGAATAAACGATTTGGAGACATTCTTGACAAAGTCTTAGAGAAACAGAGACTGTTAGCACTCTATCTAGCATTCAAGGCCACACCTGCAAGATGGTGGGGCGCACACAAAGAAACAATCACAGATTAGTACCAATGTAAGCGGTTATTGCACATAAGGTTCAGTGCAGAACATAAAAACAACAAGCAACAAAAGTATGATGGAAAAGGGGCACCAACGGATGACTTGGAGGAGTGTAGAACATTGTGGAAAATGAAACCCCCAGAGGAATCTCCTCATCATTTTATAGCCACTCTAGAGGGCATACAAGGGAACTGGTATACAGACCAGGAATTGTGCAAAGGAACTATGACCTGGATGACATTGAAACATAATTTCACAGTCACTTTTTCATTCGAGCATGAGAACCCCAAAATAGATGTCTTTCTTAAAAATATAAGAGGAGCAATATTCATCAAAGAACTAGAAATAGAACTTATCACAGAAGAACAACAACGGAGTAGACAAACAATCAAGGAATTGTTGTCATGTTACCATGTACAAGAGGAAGCACCGGATGAAGATGATCTGCTTGATATTTAGATTGAAGAAGAAGAAGGAGAAAGAGATGTGGAAGGTCCACCCATAGAATCAAAAGTCATTTTCGCGCCGATCAAAGTAAAGAAAGTCAACATTTGGACAGTTGAGAATCTCAAGATGGCTAGCATTGGAGATTACTGGGACGAGCAAACAATAGAAATCGTAACAAAGTTATTGCGCAACTACAGTGACTTGTTTCCCACAACATTTACATAAATGAAGGGTATAGCCGAAGAGTTAGGAGAAATGAAGATACCACTCAGACCTGAAGCGAGATCGATCAGACAACAACCATATAGACTAAACTCAATATATAAGCATAAAGCAAAAGTTGAGATCTATGGGATGCTCGAAGCCGGAATCATAGAACCGGTCGAAGAATCATAATGGATAAGCCTGATGGTAGTACAGGACAAGAAACGAGGGATAAGAATATGCATCGACTTGAGGAAGTTGAAAAATGCATGCCTACATGACCCATTCCCTACACCATTCACGAATGAAGTGTTAGAAAACATAGGAGGACATGAAGCTTACTCATTCACTGATGGATTATCAGGCTACCATCAGATCAAGATAGCATAAGAATACAGATACAAGACCATGTTTGCGATAGAATGGGGATCTTATCAGTACACAGTCATGTCGTTTCAACTGAAGAATGCACCAACAATCTTTTCTAGAGTAGTCATTGTTGCGTTTGAGGAATTCATCCACCAGTTTCTCGAAGTATATTTGGATGATTGGGTAGTCTACAGTTTGTTGAAAGAACATGTAGAAGTCTTACGACTAATGTTGGAAAGATGCAGATAGTGTCAGATATCACTAAACATAAATAAATGCATATTTGGAACATTGTTTGGGATACTATTGGGCCATATAGTATGCAAACAAGGTTTACTCATAGATCCAACAAAGATTGCAGTAATTTTTAACTTACCACCACCGAAAATAGTCCGTCAGCTAAGAGCGACGTTGGGACACATAGGATACTACAAGAAGTTCATCAAAGGGTACACATAGATTAATGCACCAATGTAAAAATTGTTAAGAAAGGATACAAAGTTTCAGTGGAATGACGAATTCCAACATGGTCTGGATACCCTAAATGAAAATATGGTCAGCACACCAATATTAGTCTTTCCAGACTGGGAGAAGAAATTCCACGTCCATGTATATGCATAGGCCATAACACTTGGATCTATCTTGGCGCAACTAGGAGCAGGAGATTTGGATCACCCGATAGCATTCGCGAGCATAAAGTTATCAGAATCAGAACATAACTATAACACGACAGAAAGAGAAGGCCTAGCTATGGTCTATGCACTGCAAAAGTTCAGACACTAATTATTGGAAAAACACTTTAAGATGTTCACAGATCACTCATCCCTAAAATACCTAGTCAAAAATCCAGTTTTGGGGGGGAGAATCTGTCGATGGTTACTATTATTTCAATAATTTGACTTTGAAGTAATAGTTAAGCCAGGCAAATTGAATGCAGGACCTGACCACCTACCAAGGGTCACAAATGGAGAAGAACCTACGAATTCAGAAGAAAAATTTATGAATGCACAGTTATTCTCAGTCCAGATCATTGATGAATAATTCGTAGATATCATTCAGTACTTGAGCACAGGTACTGATCTGCAAGAATATAGCACCGCGTAGAAGAAAAATCGAGTAGTTTGCATTGCCAACTTTCAACTGATTGCATGACACTTATACAAAATGGGCACAGCTAACATCTTGCGAAGTTATGTCTTAGAACATGAAAGACAGTCAAGAAGAGAGACTATCCTATACCATTCACCCACACTGTCCACATGGGGAATCGTTGTCTATGGTACATCAACAATCCATCAAACCATTTTCATTACGAAAATGATAGTTCAATCTAGACCATTTTATGAACTGGAAAATGCATGTCCGTCAGAAATCTCAAACCACTTTCTAAACTGGAAAGGAACTTCTCATCCTGGACCATTTTTCGAACTTGAAAAATGACTATCCATAAATCAATAACACATTAGTGCTCCCTCCCAACCTGGGAGTCACCTCTTCATTTTTCAATAAGGAAATCGTCTCCATGGGCTCCAGCTTGAGTACACAAACTCATTCATCTTGGACAGAGGCTTTACTAGAATGTCTTCTTATCTGATCATCTGAGGAGATATATATTGGAGAACCACTTTCTCTTTTTTGGACTTCATCACAGAGAATGTAATACTTGATCTCAATGTACTTTGTTCTTTCTGGAACACTGTTTTTCTAAAGGCTTCATATAGTTCTGATCATCATAGTATATCATAGTTGGATTCAACTCTTTTGTTTCTTGCTAGCTCATAACATTGTGGAAAGGCTCAAACTGGAACATATCCATGTGGCATTTCTTATGACATCATGAGAGTTTGTCATGGATTAGCAATCCATCGTCCTGGACTTCTGAGTAACCATTTTTAATTTTATCATAAAAGGTTTTCACCATGATTTTGTTGTGCATGAGAGGCTCTCCACCAAGTTGTCTTCTTCCATCTGCATACAAAGGTCTCTTCCTGGTATACCTCAAAGCCTTGAGGTTGTTCTACATACGTTCTTTGTTCAATTATTCTAGAGAACAATCTTTGCATTTCTTACTCTCTATTTCCCGGGTTGTGTGACTGACTCCAAGCACGTCATAGTAACTGATTTCTACAAATTCCAGAATTTTTGGAGAATCAGATGAAAAATTGATGTCCTCCGCGAGCTCCACTTCAAATATGGATTTGTTTCTTTTCCTTGTATCTTCGATTTCCAAACGATTATCGTTTGAGTTGGACTTGACAACAGAGGCAACGTTGGCATTCTTTTTTCTTTGGTTATTACCATAAAAAAAAATTATCTTGTCGACCTCAGGGTCTGTCTTGGTGATGAAGGGATTCTTCTGGGGTTCTTCTTGAATCATGATTTGGTTTTGGTGGAAACCCTCCTCCAAGCATACCAATACTTCCTTCTCTATTAGTTTTTCCATTAATTCGTTCACATAATTATTTATTTCTTCAAGAGTGTTATGTTTTTAAGAATGATATTTTCCATCTTGAATGCATGTGATTTTGGCTTTCACCAAGAATATAAACCCTTCCTTGTCACCTTGTACATACCGATTATGACAATCTTTCAAAATCAATGCAAGTTTTTCTTCTCTTGTCTTATGGACATGCTTCATCTTCTCTAGTAGTTTCATGATATATGTCTGGTCATCTTTAGTAAACATCGCGAAAAATCCATTGAAGCCATTGTAGGCTAGCCTATATAGTGTTCAAATAACTTGTTTCCAAAAAACATAGAAAAGACGACTGTTGGGTCTATCATTGTTTCCATTGATACACCTACTTTTTCATGTGCGTCATATGTGGTGGATCACTGAGAACTTGGTAGGCTTCTCCCAATGCCTGCAAATTTTTTGCCACTTGAGGATCATTTGGATTTTTATCAGGATGAACTAGCCTAGCCTTCATGTAATAAGATTTCTTAATCTCTATTTCCCGGGTCGTGTGACTGACTCCAAGCATGTTGTAGTAACTGATTTCTATAGATTCCAGAATTTTTGGTGAATTAGATGCGAAATTGATGTCCTCCGCGACCTCCACTTCAAATATGGATTTGTTTCTTTTCCTTGTATCTTCGATTTCCAAATGATTCTTGTTTGAGTTGGACTTGACAACAGAGGCAACGTTGGCATGATTTTTTCTTTGGTTATTACCATAAAAAACAATTAGCTTGTCGACCTCGGGGTCTGTCTTGGTGACAAAGGGATTCTTCTAGGGTTTTTCTTGAAGCACAATTTGGTTTTGGTGGAAACCCTCCTCCAAACATACCAAGACTTCCTTCTCTATTAGTTTTTCCATTAATTCGTTCACATAATTATTTATTTCTTCAAGAGTGTTATGTTTTTAACAATGATATTTTCCATCTTGAATGCATGTGATTTTGACTTTCACCAATATTTATCTTTGATACCACTTGAACGTTTAATACTTGATATATATAAAATGTATATTTAATGTTTGACAAGTTTATTATTCCTTGCCTTATTCAAATGTACAACAATGTGTATAAATACACGTACATGAGTAGCGGTGTGTCTTTTTGTCTAAAAAGACGCGACTTTACATTAAAAGTAATAATTATTACATTAATGATTTAATTAATAATTAATGTCATTGTAATATACACAAGGTATATTACACATTGCTTGAGAAATTCTTCAATGAAAACTGCAACGGAAGGTATACTCGGTTTGTAAGAATGTACCATCCAATCCCTTTGTGCTCCTAGGGAAACAAAAAAAGCCTTCATCATAATGGCTTCATGTTCCACTTTGATATTTCTAATATGATTCAAAACATTTACCACATATGAGATGGCCAATGATTTGTCACCATCAAATTTAGGGCAATCCTCCCACCATTCTAGTAGACATTGATTAGGATATCTGGGGATATCCTTGACATCAAAAGCCTTGTAAAGTTAATGAAATACCCATGGAGTCATCCTTCACCATGTGCAAATTTCAACATGAGCACTCAACAATAAATGAAATTTATGTACCTTATCACAATGGAGTTTCCAATATGAGTTGTAAATTCCTTCACAATGATGCTTTCCCACCTCACAAGCACAAAGCTTTCAAAATATTTAAAGAAAAAGTTCTTTGTTCTTCCAATGGAGTTGCCAAGAAAATATCTTCAAAGTTGAAAAACTCCTCCAATATCATCTTCCAAGAAATGGAATTTGTTCTCGGAAATGGTGCCAAAATGTTATCACACAAACTCACACTTCTATCAAAGGCCAACAAATGAAAATTTTATTGAGGATGATGTTACACGTATATTCTACAACTCCTATAAATGGATATATGCATAAATGCAATGGTTGAAACAACTCCAGGATAATATTTAAGTATGACTATTTTCATGTCTCTCCCAATCCTAGCTTGTCATTGTCCTTTTCCCTCGATCAATGCTATCTTCACATTCAATTATAGTATATCCCCTCATTTTGTATAGCCTCGAAAATCCAGAAAGATATTCAAGAACCTTAAGCAAACATGTTGTGTTTGACTCACAGAAATGTAAAACAATCCATCGAATAAGGGTATCAATAATTTCAGTTATTTCTTTACCATGAGAAGGTATGCCTTTGCAACATTTCCAAAACATCTACTTTTTTCTTCAAGTTTGTATTTAAGAGTCTTTGATGCAAATACTTTCTGAAAGACCTCATAACACCATTCTTAATTTCTTGACTTTGATTTGGACGTGGCTCTCCAAATTTGTTCTTACATGGAACTAGTTTTGTCACGGTCCTCCTCTGAATCCTCCGTATTAAACAAAACATGTCCTTGAATTGCAAGATCCTGGGAAACTATACATTTGGGGGTGTATTTTGGAATGCAATTGGTGGAAACATCCCAAAGAAAGGTCCACAAACATCACCTATTGAAGTAGAAAAGGTAATCTATTATTTGGTAGTTAAAGAACAAACCTCATTGCTACTAGTCATTTGTTTAAGCTACTGGCTCAAACAAATCCACCAAGAGTTACCCAGAATGATGGGTAGTAGGTCCATTTCCCCCCAACTTCCATAAAGGTTGGGGTTGGTGACTTGGGAAAACCCTAGCCACTAAAGGGAGAGTCACTTAATTTGATTTTTCTCTCAATCTTCATCCAATTCTTAAATGATATCCTTATTAATAAATAACAAGTATAAATCATACCTTTTTAAACAAAAACTCGAAGATATTATATTAATAAAAACTATACTAGTGCTATCAAAAAGCATACAAAATGGAATTTTTATGGAGTTTCATACAAGACTCGTAGCTCTCATAGAAAACAAAAGAAATATAATATATTAATAAAAACTATAGTAGTGCTATCAACAAGCATACAGAATGGAATTTTCATGGAGTTTCATACAATACCCATAGCTCTCATAGAAAACAAAAGAGAGTTTGTACATGTTTCTAGCTATTACATTCCAACTATTAACGCAGGTATAAGACTTAATGAAAACACTTAAAATTCAAACGACTTTAAAAAACATAGGACCTAGATAAACACATGTTTACTATTGGCTTCGTCTTGTCCAACCATGGAAAGGAGATAGGTCTATTTGTCCACTTCCATGACCTCTTTGAATTGATGCACAATATCCTCTACATTGGGCTAAGTTGATAGATATATTAGATATATGATGATTGGACATTGTAGAGAGAGATTCCTTATGCAAGTTTAACACTTGATTTTGAAGCAAACTGCATTTTTCTTCAATCTTATCCATTTTTTTCTTTTTTCGAACAAGAAGGCTCATTCTTGCATTATGTAAAACACAATATTATTGATTATCAGGGACCTTAATAGAAATCAAATAGAGAGATATATAGTTTCCTTGAAGAGTCTCTTCATGTCGATGATTGATTCTTCCCACCTCTTGCAAATCCCTAGAATCCATGAGTTCAATTCCCTCCTCAATTATGCTTCTAGGAACTAGGGATGAGTAGATACTAAATTTTTCTAGACGAACAATTACACCTAGAGAAAATTTTGAAGTTACCCTGCTTCTCCTCTATACCAAAGATCATTGAAACTTGGAATGAAAAGGAACCAAACACATAATGAAATACAAAATAAAATCCAAAACCTAGTAATTGAGCCTTGTGTGAACCAAAGAACAACAACCCAAAAACTAAAAATCCTATGTAGCAATGAAAATAAAGACTTATCTCTTACCTAGTTTGCTTGAGGTTTGCACTGCTACTGAGAACTTATGAAGTGAAGGATGAGATAATCCAAGGTTCCAATATTCAACACCAAAGATCTCAGATCCAACCCACCTAGAAGTTGAACCAAACTTAAGCCCAACACCCAAATTATTATCCAAAGGCTAGAGCTCAATCCCTATTTAGCACATACCAGAGTGAAAATGTTGGTTCTGTCATGATAAATTTCCCAATATCCCACCTCACCGATAAATTTCCATGACAGAGGATACAAAAACTTGAGCAAAGATTAATTCTCACATGCAACAAAGCAATGAATGCATCCTTGCAATTGCTTCCCACACATTTGACAACATGCTTGGGTATTGTCAAGACATAGGCTTATTAATTGAGAAACTGTATGGATTAAATTCCAATGTGGTTAAAATCATCAGGAGACATATGAAAAGCTATGACCACCATTATTTAACAAGATCAAATGCGATAGAGTGGTTGCTTCATTTTCTAGACGATCAACCTGAGAGTTGAGATCCCTTAACACATGCTAGAATGCAACCCTAGCCATGTGTTGGCCTACCTTGTTGATTCTTTCAAGGATTGAGGCTATCTTGCTATCTTTCAAAGTTGTTTATTGAAACAAGGATTTAATGATGACACTGGAATACCCAATTATGATCAATGGTTCATTATTGGAGTTGATTGCAAGGAGAATGCCCTATAGTAGAGCATATACTTCAACTTATTTTTGGGTTGAAGTTCCAAGTCCCCAGTGAAAGGTTAGTTCTTATTTTTGCTCGAGATCTTTCAAGGGAAAACAAGGATTGAAATATCTTTAGTATTGGAATTGATTGTAAGGAGAATGTCCTATAGTAGAGCATATACTTCAACTTGGTTTTTGGTTGAAGTTCCTAGTCCCTAGGGAAAGGTTAGTTTTTGTTTTCCCTCGAGATCGCGAATGATTCCCCCCCTAG
>ML780437.1:902227-922005 GCA_009831015.1 Picea engelmannii | reverse complement strand
AATTGATTGTAAGGAGAATGTCCTATAGTAGAGCATATACTTCAACTTGGTTTTTGGTTGAAGTTCCTAGTCCCTAGGGAAAGGTTAGTTTTTGTTTTCCCTCGAGATCGCGAATGATTCCCCCCCTAGTCCTACCACCCCTATCAAGTATAAATAATACTATAGATAACAAAGAAATGGTATTTATCATTTATACAATAATCAATTCAACGCAAAAGTATACCCCAACATCCTAGCCATCCTTGAGCCAAAGTGTTGGGTCTAACTCCTAAAACTCGTGGATCACTAAACTCAATTAACCCTGTTATCGCTAAGTTTGTAGTTTAGGTCAAGTAGCTAAAAGGCAAGGGTCAAACTGGTGTAACAGAAGCTTCCCCACCCACTGTCACCTCGATGGGGGGATCTTTCTATTTAGGGTGGATAAACCCAAGGGAGACGTCCCTGGCAATATGGGGTTTTGAAGGGCAAAGGCTTAAGGATCTAAGGCAAGTTCTTCCCTTTCACAGATTATCGCCAAGAAGATAGTCAAAATGAAGAAACACCACAGAAGAGGCACATGTTTGCGAGACAAGGAAACAATAAAACTAAAACATGCAACAGTGGTTAATACTTCATTAATCAATGACTATCAATATTAATGTACATGAGCATAAATGGCAGTAAATATTGACGAAGTCAATGTTTGTAATAATGGTAATGATATAAAATGTTACTTGTCAATAAACACTAGAATGATATAGCATATAATGAAAATATTTAATCCTTTAAATTAATCAAATGCATTAAATATCATTAATAGTTCATATATAAAGGTTGTTGCGTCTCTATGCTAGAGATGACGTCATCTTTTCCTAGGGTTAGTATGATAGGCAAAGAGGTCAACGTTTTGCAAATAGGCCATTGAAATTTATCAATACATCAATGTCTATCATTAGATAACTAACCCTAATGTCTACTAACCCTCAAATTGATGATGACGTCATGCCCTTTTTGAGCCTTTGATTGATAGAAAACTCTATGGATGTACATGAGCATAAATGGCAGTAAATATTGACGAAGTCAATGTTTGTAATAATGGCAATGATATAAAATGTTACTTGTCAATAAACACTGGAATCACATGGTATCTAATGAAAATATTTAATCCTTAAATTAATCAAATGCATTAAATGTCATTAATAGCTCATATACAAAGGTTGTTGTGTCTCTATGCTAGAGATGACGTCAAATTTTCCTAGGGTTAGTATGATAGGCATTGATTAATGAAGTATTAACCACTGTTGCATGTTTTAGTTTTATTGTTGCCTTGTCTCGCAAATAGGTGCCTCTTCTGTGGTGTTTCTTCATTTTGACTATCTTGTTGGCGGTAATATGTGAAAGGGAAGAACTTGCCTTAGATCCTTAAACCTTTGCCCTTCAAAACCCCAGATTGCCAGGGACGTCTCCCTTGGGTTTAGCCACCCTAAATAGAAAGAGCCCCCCATCGAGGTGAAAGTGGGCGGGGAAGCTCCTGTTATGCTAGTTTGACCCTTGCCTTTCAACTACTTGACCTAAACTACAAACTGAGCGATAACAAGCACCTAAGATCGCAATCACACAAGCTATATAACAACTTCAATGGATTCCATATGACAAGTTATCTAGCTACTAGGTCCACTAACAACAAAACCACCCAATAAGACACACAATTATAATGATATGCATGTTCACTCTTACTAACCTTCCCAAACCACATGTATTTATAAGGAGTAATTATTTGATTTTCAATGGGACACCCATTGAATTTCCAATTAATGAAATATTAACTATTTAATTTTCCTTCCAATGATGTTTCACATAATTTTGAGCATAAAACTCAATCATTCATTTACTTGGAGAGATTTGGGGATGGAGGAAGTAGAAGGTATATATGTGTTTATTGCCTCCCTCTCACCCTAGCAAGCCTTGAATCAAACTCCTCTATGGTTCATAGACATAGTGCAGGAAGATTGTTAGTGTCCAAGTAGAGTAAGGTGGCTAGGTCAAGGAGACTAGAACCACAACACCTATGTAGAATTTCTTGGCCTCTTGCTACATGGTGGGTTATGGTTTGGATCAAGGGTTTCTTGTTTATAAATTGGACCATTATTTTTTGTTATCTATGCTATTGGTGATGGGTTGGCCTACAAATCTACACTAGAGGTGCTCTCTCCTATCTGATCTCATAACTTTCTTTTGATGGATACAAGCTTTTGTATGTATGGCTCTTCATTGTTGTTCCTAGTGTCTCCAATTTAGGGTTGTTGTGGAACTCATAGTTTGTGCCTATGTTGGTGGGTGTTTATTTATAAATGGGAACTGTTATCCCCGTTTTCTAGGGATAACTAGGAGATCATGTCTCGAGGCCCACAAGTCCTAGACATGGAGTACCGAGAGCAGGATTGACCTGAGCATGGCCCTGGAGGGCCCATCCTTCTTCTTCTTTGCTAGACTTGTCCTGTTAGCAACAACAACTTCGATCACCATCGACTTGGACTTGCATCAGAGAAGACTCTTTCTCCATGAGGTAATTGGTCCAAGGTATCATGGTATGTGTCATGTTTGATCGTTATAACTTTCTTATATGTGCATCAGGTTCCTTACATTTCTGACAACTGCTTAGATCTTACACTAATCCACTTGACCATTGTTGGGGGGATTAACAGGGTGCCCTAGAAAGCTTGTATTTATGGCTTTTGGTTAGCCACCAGGGGGGATTTCCAGAGCCATCGTCTGCTCCCACCATTATATCACTTTACATCTTATCTCCCATACATCCATCCCATTCCCTTAGTCCAACCATTAGGATGACCTTTGAGGGTTACCATTTGTCCTGTGGGAAGAAGGGGCTAAAGGCCCAGGGGGTAAAGGCAGATGGTAAAAGATAAAATCCATAGGAAATAAACCTAGAGATGCTTCGTCCAGGGATCCCCGAGAAGGCAATAAAAGGCCTCTCGATAAGAAACAAAAGGGACCCAAAGAAAATAACAAAAAACAAGACCTAACCAAGAGGATGGGAGGTCTCATCACGAGCTAGCCCATTATGTTCATAGGTATCTAGAAGTATGACATTGCCATTATCTGGTCACCACGCCAGGGCAATGACCGTTGGTTGAATGGCCAAGGGAAAGGGGGTCTCATCAGGAGCCAACCTTATCATTTCTGCGAAAATACCAATGGGTAACACTGTAAGCTCTAGTCACCATGCCAAGGCAGTGTCCTCTAGTCATACCTTGAAGAAAAAAGGAAGAAAAATCAATAAATAAATAATAAAGGCAATAAAGGGGTTTGGAAAAAGTGCATCCATGACGGGTACAACTCACCTCCTACAAAGGCACCCAAGGACAACACATGCCCCTGATTTTCACTATAACTAGATATCCCTAGACCACATCACTTCATGGACATGGCTTGAATGAGATTTTGTGGAAACTTTCCTTTTCTTATGGATGCTGGCCCAATAGGTTGTTCTGTCTATTTCTTTGACCTTGTATAGTAGATCAGTGTAATGTCTTTGAGGACTTAGAGGATATGTTAGGGGTTTTATGCATGTATTTGATAAATTTAATGATGAAATATTATTGACATTGCTATGATCCCGAGGATTGATGAGCCCATGGAGGGTGAAGTTTTTGATGTGTAGGACCATACCCGACGGACAGGTACCAGTGGACCGGTACACATGGGGATATGATTAGCTCGAACCTCCATGGGGCTGAAGGCCCATCAGATGGTTGTTGGGATGGCAGAGATAGGACACCGTTATGATGAGCCATTGCACGAGAAGAAAGAATGACGTTTCACCCAGGACACTTTGGCAGAGCCCGACCTAGGGGGAATCACCCACTCCAGATGGAACGTTTTGAATTTGATGGACAGGACATGACCTGGGAGAGCTGGATGTTGTCTAGAGTGTGTGGTAGTGTGCTGAGGTCATTTGGCACATGTGGCAGCTTGGAGGAGCCCTAGAAGGGCCAACGTTTGGTTTCTGGATGCTGTATTTTCCCAAAAAGGGCCAACATCTCCCTCATAAGGGCTTGATGTCCCTCTTTTTGCTCTTATTATGACATTTTTCTAGAATTTAATGTAAAAACAATGTAAATCTTATTGTCATCCTTGTCGGCTATTTTAATGACCTAAATTTTAATTCAAAGGTCATGGATTGGTATAAATAGAGGACGTTTTCCTCATTTTGAAGATAACAGAACTCACTCTCTTGTGAGAGATTATCTTTTAGCATTTGTCTTGGTATTTTTGGTGTTGGAAGTGAGGTGCAACTCTCATTGGAGGATTTCTCTTGGCATTTATGGTGTTTCTCTCATGGAAGGTTTACAACTAGGGTTTGATTATGCATTCTTCATGATATGTAAGTGAATTTTTCATGCAAAACTTCTTAATTGAATGGTTGTAGGATTAATTTCTTACATTTGCTATTATATTGCTGAATCTTGAAACCTTAGGTAGCAAGCACACTGGTAGGTCATTTCTATATGTCCCCATGCTTGAGAAGCAATTTTAGCCATTGATAAAGAAAGATATAGCCTAGCCGTTGCTACACTTACCCTCCCTTATCTGAGTTAGGATTAAAGTATAGGTTGAAGAGAGGAGACGTCCTAGGCCTAGTTAATTCTACACCTAGGGTTTTAACCTTCTAGGGTTTGAGAAGCCTTGCTTCTGCAACACTTTTCTCCCTTAGATCTGTACTTTGAATCTAGCCATTTCGCCAAGAGCATTTAGAGAAAGAGGAAGGAGCATGAGGCCTTGCTTAAGCAACACCGGAATGAGCCTCCTTCCCTTAGGGTTTTGATTCTAGGGCCCTGCCATTGCAGCACCATAGAACCTAACCTTCTAGTCTTTAAATTTTAATCCTCCTGAGATCTTTTGCCCTTACTTTGATTCCATTAACCCTAAGGCACTGATATTCTTTCCAACGTTGAGCTTGAAGTGTTCAATTTCATCTTTCAAACTTTCAAAATTTGAAACCCTAACTAACCCTAACGCCACTAACTAGGGCTGACGTCATACTTGACGTAGCAACCCTTCTAACTCAACAATTAATGATGACATCAAGCCTTTATTGAGCTAATTTTGATTGATAACACTGTTGGCTTGGTCATCTATGATAGATATTGATGAATTAGTAAAATTTCACTTGCTAATTAGTAAAATGTTGAACTCATCCTATCTATTACTTTTCTTATTGAATGAAATCAGATAATTAAGAAGTACTAACCCTTTGAATTTATAACCTGCAAATATACATATAGTGTTGTTATTGTCTTGTTTCGTCTAGGTGTTCTCAACAGGGAATTCACTTCTATATTGGCTGATTAGCCTGATTATCTGATACTGGTGGTAACCTGTGAGGAGGGATAACCTTAACTTTTGACCTTTTTTACTCTTTGCCTCTTCAAACCCCAGGTTACCGACGACGTCTCCCCTGGGCTAACCTCCCTAAATAGAAAGAGCCCCTCATCGTTGTGACATTGGGTGGGGTGGTTCCTGTTACGCCAGTTTGACCCTTATCTTTAGCCTTCTAACCTAAAATACAAACTGTGTGATAACATTTTGGCATCGTTGCCAGGGAACACTGAGTCAATCTTCCTCAACGACAAATCCTTTGGTAAGCCTTGCCTCAAAGACCTTTCTCTTACAAGCTTACCTGGTGACTCCGCTAAGACTTTATTCCCCTATTCTTTGATAGTTTCAAGAAAACTATCTGGCGACTCCACAAACCAAAAGGAGGTTCAATAATCCTCCTCTAGCTTTTAGAAGGAAGACTCTTGCAAATTCACCTGTTGTCAAGTCACTTTTTGGAAAGAGACTTCCTTTAAACATGTCTGCTTCTCAGACCGGTACTACAAAACCAGTCAACAATCAGAGACAATGGTCATCTACTTTGTTCAAGCCATTAGACATGTCAGCCATACCTGGCTACCCTAGGCAAATGCCACCCAAATATGAGAAGTGGTTTCCTAAGTTTACCGAAACTGATGCTACTAGTGTCGAAGAGCATATGAGTAACTTCTGGGCATTTTTTCAGCTTCACCCCATTAGTGATGATGCTGAGGACTTGGTCATGAAGTTATTCTCTGCTACCCTTTATGATGCTGCAAGACGTTGGTATGTTGGCTTGCCTGATGGAAGCATCAAAAAAATGGATAGACTTGAACAAATCTTCCTCAGAAGGTGGAGTATCAAAGAAGACCCGAACATGTTGCTCACTCGACTAAATGGCCTTTCTAGGCATGAAAATGAATCCATTCAGGAATTTCATACCAGATTCGAATCATTACTCCAACGAATCCCCCCAAGCTACCATCCAAAAGATGATTACTATGTTCACATTTATACTAGATCTTTCAGTGGCCAATTAGGGTACCTTATTAAGGACAAATACCCTCAGTCCATTCAAGAAGCCCAAGATCTTGTAACCAAGATTGAAGGAAATCTCCTTTCATTCAAGATTGAGCCCTTTGCCAACCCTAGGGGGAAAATAGACACCAAGCAGAAAGTGGTACACAATGCTGAGCCTACTTCAGATCTCTGCACTAGTATCAGTAAGATACAAGCTTCAGTGGATAACATCATGAAGAATCAAGAAGAAATGATCGTAAGACTTGAAAAATCCCAGACCCAGGCACCTAGACCTCCATTCAAAGGGCCATTCCAAAAAGGGAATCAAACTTACAAGCCGAAGAATGAAAATGAAGTCCCAAATACTCTGGCCCCTACAAATGTGGTTGATGAAAACCCTTGGTGCCTGGAATGCAGTGAAGCACATTGGGAGAATGAGTGTCCTTATAACGCCAGCCAGCAACACGTTAACAACTTTGATTGCTTTTAAAATTTCTCTCAGATAAACATCACTGATGAAGAACATCAACAAGCCCTGAAGGAAGCAGCCAGAGCAGCAAGATTAGCAATAATTAACAACTTGGACCAAGAATCATGAGAAAAGATAAAAAAGCAAGAAGTCCAAGTATACCAGAGAAAGAACCCGAACCAACCTACAAGTGATCAGTCAAAATCCCCTGAGGTTCTTCCTCCTAAAACTCCTAAAGCTGATAAGATTACCCTTGATTTTGATTTTGAAGGAGCTTTGTCAAAGATGCATGTTAATGTTCTCTTAAAAGAAGCAGTCAAGATCCATTCTATTAAATAACACTTCAACACCTTCTTTTTGGGAACGACTGAGCCTATGGATCCCCCGATCATGCTGCAAGCCGACCATTTCAGGATCCAGTATGGTGAAAATCCACCTTTCTTCATGACTCTTATGATGAAAAATAAATATATCAACAATTTCATGTTGGATACAGGTGCTGGTGAAAACATGATGTCTCTCAAAGTCATGCAACAGATGGGCCTGAAAGTAACCAGGCCTTATAGGAACGTTTGTGGATTTGAATCCAAAGCAATACCCACACATGGTGTTGTTGAAAATATCGAAGTACAGTTGAAATAATTCCTCGAGAAGACAGTTCACATAGACATTATAGTTGTTGATGTCCCGGATGTGTGGGGAATGTTATTATCTAGGAAGTTTGGTGCAATGATAGGCGGGTCCCTTGAGATGGATCTCACCTTTTTGTGGTTGCCTTTGAAAGATGGAACAACTGGACGATTACTCAATATGCCAATAACTGGAACCCATGTACAAGATGTTGTTCCTATTGTGAATGAAGCGCAGAAAGATGTGATACAAACCCTTCAAGAGTATTCTTTGGAAGACATGCCATTTACTACAGAAGAAGACTTTGACCAGATTGAGTGGCCCAAGAAAGGGGAATATCAACAACTCCTAGATCAGTTTCAAAACAAAGAGGTAGGGATGATGAAGATACTAAAAATACCAAAGGATGAAGAAGACGTGCAGATACATCCGTCCCAACAAGAGGCCTTTACTCCAGAAGCCCACCCACCTCCCTCAGTACAATACACCAGGGTTGTTCAAGGAACTAACAAACACAAGATCCGAAAATACAAGGAGGGGGAGTTGGTATGGATGTGGGATACTCAGAAAGGAGAGCCTACTAACATAAAGGGAAGTACACAATCATGGCTCGGACCTTTCAAGGTTGGAATGGAATCAGTGGATAACTCATATTACTTGTCAACCTTGGAAGGAAGAAGTGTTGTTGGGAAATAATACCCTACGGACTAGCAAGCTAGGGATAGACTTGCATGCAGATCATGACCTTAAAGAAATCACTTTTGACCTATCACCCCAAAACTTAAAACCCCTTTCTCACATACAAACATGGAAAGGACCTACTAACCTTTTTATTGATGTTTGGTGTAGATCCTCCGTTGCGTTTTGTCTGCTTGCTTATGCTGCTCCTTCCAAAGTTAACCTGCAATCAAGACAAAAACACTACGTATGCATGCTATTTTTCTACTTAAGGGTTAGAAATTAAGCATAAATTACAAAAATCACATACAACTCATGCATTGGGATGGGAAAAGTATTCTTTTATTAATCTCAAGATGAATCAACTTACAATAATGATAGAGATCGGCCACCGTTCCTTGATCCTGATCCTGGGCTCCTCCTCTTCTTTGTCCTCCAACTGCTTTGCTTGAATTCTTCTTAGGCTTGAGGAAAGGCTAAAGGGTTGGGACAAATGGATTCGACAATTGGGTAGAGTTTCTTTGCTATCTTTTTTTCCTCCTCCAAATAGTACCCCTACCCCTTCTTTTATAGGCTAGAAGGAGCTAGGGTTTTGGATGAACTCTCGGCCATGCATGGCTGGGAGTTTTAATTAACTGACCCATAGCTTTTTGTCCCGTCGGAAACTTTCTTGTTTTTGTGCTTTGTTAAGTAAACGCGGGCTGTAGTAGGCCTACCAACGTTCCAACGGGTGTAGTAGTAGGCCTGCCAGCGTTCCAACGCGTGCAGTAGAGGGTTAGGGCACGTGCCACTTGATTTAAGAGGATTTTCAAAAGTTTATTCAGCATGGCTTTGGCAAGGAAGAGATATGAGTTGGCCTGATACCAGGTAAGCATGTGTGGTGCAATTTAGGGTTATAACAAGAAGGCGCCCATTACCCATCATCGGACCCCTCCTCAAACCCCACCAAGGCAGTGGGACATGACAATACAGGTAAGTATGAGTAGGTAGGCATTTCTGTGTATTATACCATATGCATTTCTTGTTTGTTTCTTTATATGAATCTTGATTGTTTTATCTCATATATACATGTTATATTTTGTGGGGTGGAAATACCACCCCACCTTTTGCTGCTAATGTTCCTTTTCAAGTGTGAGCAGGTCTGCAGGTTTATGCCAGAGATGTTGAGGTTCTCATGCACTCTATGGTGAGCACATGTCCCCGAGTTGGAGCCAGATGTTATCCCCATTTTATAGGGATAACTAGGAGATCATGTATCGAGGCCCACAGGTCCTAGACATGGAGTACCGAGAGCAGGATTGACCTAAGCATGGCCCTGGAGGGCCCATCCTTCTTCTTCTTTGCTAAACTTGTCCTGTTAGTAGCAACAACTTCCATCACCATTGGCTTGGACTTGCATCAGAGAAGACTCTTGCTCCATGAGGTAATTGGTCCAAGGTATCATGGTATGTGTCATGTTTGATCGTTATAACTTTCTTATATGTGCATCAGGTTCCTTACATTTCTGACAACTGCTTGGATCTTAAACTAATCCACTTGACCATTGTTGGGGGGATTAACAGGGTGCCCTAGCAATCTTGTATTTATGGGTTTTGGTTAGCCACGGGGGGGGGGATTTGCAGAGCCATCGTCCGCTTCCACCATTCTATCACTTTACATCTTATCTCCCATACATCCATCCATTTCCCCTAGTCCAGCCATTAGGATGACCTTTGAGGGTTACACTTTGTCCTGTGGGAAGAAGGGGCTAAAGGCCCAGGGGGTAAAGGCAGCTGGTAAAAGATAAAATCCATAGGAAATAAACCTAGAGATGCTTCGCCCAGGGATCCCTGAGAAGGCAATAAAAGACCTCTCGATAAGAAACAAAAGGGACCTGAAGAAAATAAAAAAAAACAAGACCTAACCAAGAGGATGGGAGGTCTCATCACGAGCCGACCCATTATGTTCATAGGTATCTAGCAGTATGACATTGCCATTATGTGGTCACCACGCCAGGGCAATGACCGTTGGTTGCATGGCCAAGGGAAAGGGGGTCTCATCAGGAGCCAGGCTTATCATTTCTGCGAAAATACCAGTGGGTAACACTGTCAGCTCTGGTCACCATGCCAAGGCAGTGTCCTCTAGTCAGACCTTGAAGAAAAAAGGACGAAAAAGCAATACATAAAGAATAAAGGCAATAAAGGGGCTTGGAAAAAGTGCATCCATGACGGGTACAACTCACCTCCTACAAAGGCACCCACAGACAACACCTACCCCTGGTTTTCACTATAACTGGACATCCCTAGACCACATCACTTCATGGACATGGCTTGAATGATCTTCTGTGGAAACTTTCCTTTTCTTATGGATGCTAGCCCAATAGGTTGTTCTGTCTATTTCTTTGACCTTGTATAGTAGATCAGTGTAATTTCTTTGAGCTCTTAGAGGATATGTTAGGGGTTTTATGCATGTATTTGATAAATTTAATGATGAAATATGATTGACATTGCTATGATCTCGAGGACTGATGAGCCCATGGAGGGTGAAGTTTTTGATGTGCAGGACCATACCCGGTAGACATGTACCAGTGGACTAGTACACATGGGGATATGATTAGCTCGGACCTCCATGGGGCTGAAGAGCCCATCAGATGGTTGTTGGGATGGCAAAGACAAGATAACGTTATGATGAGCCATTGCATGAGAAGAAAGAAGGATGTTCCACCCAGGACACTTTGGCAGAGCCCGACCTAGGGGGAATCACCCACTGCAGATGGAACATTTTTCCTTTGATGGACAGGACATCACCTGGGAGAGCTAGACATTGTCTGGAGCGTGTGGCAGTGTGCTGAGGTCATTTGGCACGTGTGGCAGCTTGGAGGAGCCCTAGAAGGGACAACGTTTGGTTTCTGGATGTTGTATTTGCCCAAAAAGGGCCAACGTCTCCCTCAGAAGGGCTTGATGTCCCTCTTTTTTCTCATATTATGACATTTTTCTAGCATTTAATGTAAAAACAGTGTAAATCTTATTGTCAGCCTTGTCGGCTGCTTTAATGACCTAAATTTTAATTCAAAGGTCATGGATTGGTATAAATAGAGGACGTTTTTCCTCATTTTGAAGATAATAGAACTCACTCTCTTGTGAGAGATTATCTTTTAGCATTTGTCTTGGTATTTTTGGTGTTGGAAGTGAGGCACAACTCTCATTGGAGGATTTCTCTTGGCATTTATGGTGTTTCTCTCATGGAAGGTTTACAACTAGGGTTTGATTATGCATTCTTCATGATATGTAAGTGAATTTTTCATGCAAAATTTTTTAATTGAATGGTTGTAGGCTTAATTTCTTACATTTGCTATTATATTGCTATTATATTGTTGAATCTTGAAACCCTAGGTAGCAAGCACACTAGTAGGTCATTGCTATATGTCCCCATGCTTGAGAAACAATTTTAACCATTGATAAAGGAAGATATAGCCTAGCCGTTGCTACACTTACCCTCCCTTATCTGAGTTAGCATTAAAGTATAGGTTGAAGAGAGGAGACTTCCTAGGCCTCGTTAATTCTACACCTAGGGTTTTAACCTTCTAGGGTTTGAGAAGCCTTGCTCTTGCAACACTTTTCTCCCTTAGATATGTACTTTGAAGCTAGCCATTTTTCCAAGAGCATTTAGATAATGAGAAAGGAGCATGAGGCCTTGCTTAAGGAACACCGGAATGAGCCTCCTTCCCTTAGAGTTTTAATTCTAGGGCCCTACCATTGCAACCCCATAGAACCTAACCTTCTAGTCTTTAAATTTTAATCCTCCTGAGATCTTTTTCCCTTACTTTGACTCCATTAACCCTAAGGCACTGATATTCTTTCCAATGTTCAGCTTGAAGTGTTCAATTTCATCTTTCAAACTTTCAAAATTTGAAACCCTAACTAACCCTAATGCCACTAACTAGGGCTGACGTCATACTTGACGCAACAACCCTTCTAACTCAACAATTAATGATGACATCAGGCCTTTATTGAGTTAATTTTGATTGATAACACTGTTGGCTTGGTCATCTGTGATAGATATTGATGAATTAGTAAAATTTCATTGGCTAATTAGTAAAACGTTGAACTCATCCTATCTATTACTTTGCTTATTGAATGAAATCTGATAATTAAGAAGTACTAACCCTTTGAATTTATAACCTGCAAATATACATATAGTGTTGTTATGGTCTTGTTCCGGGCAAGTGTTCTCAACAGGGAATTCACTTCTTTATTAGCTGATTAGCCGGATTATCTGATACTGGTGGTAACCTGCGAGGAGGGATAACCTTAAATTTTGACCTTTTTTACTCTTTGCCTCTTCAAACCCCAGGTTACTGGGGACGTCTCCCCTAGGCTAACCTCCCTAAACAGAAAGAGCCCCCCATCGAGGTGACATTGGGTGGGGTGGTTCCTGTTACGCCAGTTTGACCCTTATCTTTAGCCTTCTAACCCAAAATACAAACTGCGCGATAACAGGAACCAAGTCGATATGTTGCCTCCATTGTTTACTAGGAACCAAGGTAGCTTGAGTGCTAAAAGTTTTATTTCCCTAATCATTGGCTTGTTGTTGTGGTGTTCCATTGTGGTTTAGAATTTCTTGATTTCAATGGTTTGTTATTTAATGTGGCCTTGGGGATGTGTTCTTCCCACACCATATTGGTAACTTGCGAGGAATGATGATCTTTGTTTAAATGGCCAACCTTATTTTCTCCCTTGTAAATATATGTTTGTAGTAGTAAGATGTTCACCCAATCTAGGGTTTTGTCCATAAATGGGTTATTCTCAAATCCATTTCTTAAATTTTACCTAAGTTTTGTTAGTGCTTGTGGACACTACATATATGATCAACACTTTCCTAATATCCAAGTTTTATATGCATTTTTTTATTAAGGTTTTGTACATATCATTTTTTTTAATAATAAAACAAAGATTTTATGTAAAAAAAATTGTTCATTTATTTGTTTTGTAAAATCCCTTAACCATGATCCTAATGCTGAAGATAAACAAAATGTAGAAGTCTTTTGAAAATGATTATTTAAAATGAAAAATGAGAACCTTAAATTATATAAAAACAAAAATATACTTTAAATTAACAATATTAATAAATTAGAAAAATAATAATCATATTAATGTGAAATAAAATCCTTAAATATGTTTTAAATGTTAAAATAAATTTTATAAAAATAAAAAATCTACTTTAAATTTAAAATATTGAGAAAGCACTAAATTAAAAGAATAATAATAATCATATTAATGTGGGATGAAATCTTTAACCATATATGTCAAATGACAAAATAGTTACCTGGATTTTCTATTTGGATAAACCAAATGACAAGTTAGGTTAATGAGATGGAAGATAAATTCAAGTAACACCATGACCAATCTGGAAAATAAAGTTAATGAAATGGAAGATAAATTCAAGTAACACCATGACCAATCTGGAAAATAAGCTAACGGATTCAAAATTATTTAGGTAAAGCACATAACAAACTAATTTAATTAAATATTAATTCAAATAAAACCATGATGACTTCTTGGTTGAAAAGGCGAGAAGACTGAAAACACTTGTCAACTAGGAAAATCATTTTGAAACTAATATAAGGCGAATTGTAGAGGGGCAAAAAGCTAACAGATTCAAAATTTAGAATACCCAATCAACTTGCCATGGTCAAAATCTAGAAAACCAAGAATTTGGACTTGGAAACAAACCTTTTTAAAAGTCTCGCCTCACGATGTCTTTGGAGACTTTCAAACCAGAAGATGAAGTCTTCCCTCTTGTCTCACTGTTATTGTTAAAAGCCAATCCCTATTATTCCAGCTCTTAAGAGATAAAATGACCCTATAGCTATTTTAAAAATCAAAAAATCAGTTACTATTTGCAACTTTGGCAACTTTGGTCTTAGTACATCTACCTTTATATTGTATTCACTCAGTTGATAAACGGATAAACGGGTAAACATGTTCAACATGTGTATTTTTTGAATTCTCTTTATTATTTTATTTCATTAAAGGATCAAAACAATGTTACAAATAAATTTAAATAATATAGACAAAAATAGACCAATAAGCTTCATTAAAGCCTCTGACCAACAATATTTAATCTTTAAGGATCAATAGTTACAGTATTTAATCTTTAAGGATCAATAGTTAAATCTTTAATTTATAAGGATGTATACTTAACCTTTTGAGATATAGAGTAAGTGAGAATTGCAAATAAATTTAAATAATATAAACAAAAGTAGAACAATAAACTCCATTAAAGATTCTGATCAACAATATTTAATCTTTAAGAATTTATAGTTATAGTCTTTAAGGATGTATACTTAACTTTTTGAGGTATAGAGTAAGTGAGAATTAGACCAATTTGCTACTAAATTATTTTATAAAATATCAATGAGACAAGCCAAACAATTGATATAAAGATATTTTGTTTATTTTATAAAATATCAATGAGACAAGCCAAACAATTGATATAAAGATATTTTGTAATGATATTTATACATGTAATAAAATGGTTTGTTGATGAAAGTTGTGTGATGAAATACTTTCTGTTATAAAGCAAATGCTTTGAAGTATTTTAAAATGTCATTGTAAATGGATGAAGGTTTCAACTTGCAACTGCATGGTTGCACCCATTTCCGAGTAGCAACAATTAGCAGTCTGTATGATGCTTAAGGATTGCCATGATAGACTAGGTTTATAAAATTAAATGGTTTAATGCCTAGTTTTATAATCCTAATGGCAGGCTGCATGAAATTACACTTTCACTTATACTTATCTGAGATTTGATGCAAAATAACATATTCATTGGTTTTGAATTTGCTTTTATAATTCTAGAAAAGTTAATGGCTCTATTACAGTCAGTCATTTCAATCATTTCAAGTAAAGTATTATAGTCTTGTTTCTAAACCAATAAGATTTGCTGCTAATGAATAGAGTTACCTGTTGGTAAAATATATTGTAATTTTTATGGGACAGTAATCATTTCAAGTAAAGTATTATAGTCTTGTTTCTAAACCAATAAGATTTGCTGCTAATGAACAGAGTTACCTGTTGGTAAAATATATTGTAATTTTTATGGGACAGTTTATGGATTGCAACAACAGTGAAACACGTATAAAAAGCTGGTTTTAGGCACCAACCTGAAATTGCATAAATGGTGGCAATGGACAGCAACTTTGTGGCTTGAACTTTCATAGTTCTATTAAAAGCGTCCTTATCTAGACCTGTACTCCCATTGTATCACTTATCCTACATACACTGAAAGCTTAAGATGCCCTGGAATTGAATCAATAATTGCTTACAGTACATAAAGACAATGGGGCGCATTCTCAACTCTCAATGAGCTGGGAGAGATTAACAATCTTGGTTTTGTGCTTCAAACACATATGAAAGCAAGGAGATTGATTGTAATGGGTTCAATAAATGGTCCCAATAACTTTACTTTTGAATCAACCCTTAAGGCATTTTTGCTTGATGGGCTATGTGAACCAATAACAGAGATGCCCTTGTTGTCATAAGCAGATGGACCACGATGCTCAAAAATTCATTCGCAGCAGCAATGCAGACCTCCCAAACCAGAGTAAGAACATGGGTGCCTAATGAGAATGAACTTCCATTTGAGCCATGACTATCGCAAGCTCAAAATCAAAATCATAAGCTGCCACCACATTCCCAACAACCACAGAAATGGCCTTAATGCAACAGGGAGACTGTCTTTTTCTCACCTTAGAACCCAGACTCATCGCAATTTCTCTCTCTGATATGCATGTAATTAAAGCTGCTACAAAGACATCATATCAAAGAAGTAATCCACATACGCGTCGGTGTTGTATGGAGCAGAAATGTCTGCCAGAAAGTGATCATTTGCTGAGACATTCCCTACTTGAAAAGAAATAAACTTCATGTTAAGCATTTCCTATTTTTATATTATGATTAAAGATGAAAAATACTCCAATAGAAGGAACGTATGAGATATATAGATTTACATTCCAAATATGTATTCAATTAAAATTAGGTAGGAAACTATGGCTTATCTTGCCAAGTTTCAGTTAATGTATATGTTGCAGGTATATTTTCCAATTCCTCGTTTTCTAAGATTCAGTACGGGTAGTGTTAAAAATTAAAATAGTATTTATCTATTCAGATTAATCAATGGAGAAAAGAAAGATTTCATTCAGATACCTTGCATATTAACACCTTTAGCTGATGATTGAAGATGTATGAAGATGAATCAAGATGAGTAAATCTCTGCAAACTCTACCTCCCAAATTTTGCATTGAAAACTATTTCTGAAGAACCTTATTCCCTGCAATTTGAGTTTTAAAAGCCTATCATCCACAATTTTCCAATACGAAGAGCAAGCTAAAAGTAATCTAAAGCACAGATGAAAGGACAAATAGAAAGAGATGTTATGATGATATTGTAAGGAATGTCACAGGCCTGTATACCTAGAACACAAAAGTTACATATCTTTCATCTACTTTTAAGGTTACCCTCCTTGGACTATCTTCTCAGGATTGACCACGGTTAAGAAGTGCCTAGTTCACAACCCACATACAACTTAGCACTCGACATTTATATTAAAATATTGCAGCCCTTCTGAGCCATATCATAGTTGAAAAATTCAAATGCATACCTAATCTCTAAGTACCTTGCACATGCTTGAGAACTCAGGTCCAATGAGAGAGTACATTGAAGTTGTTTTACAGCAGACCAAGTAGGCTGCATTCAACTGCATCGGAAGCAACAAAAGATGAAGAAAAGAAACATGTCAAAAAATACAAACATACAGAGGACTTAGGAGAGCCAAGAGAATCCTGTCCCAAGTTCCAACATTTAAAATGTCCCAGATCATTATGCATAGGAGAATTACGGTATGAAAACTGTAAACAGAGATTTAAACATGTTATCATATGCAATGCACAGTCCAACAATAAAAGAGTTATAGCATGCCATTATGCTTCCAATGCCAACAAAAACTTAACTGTTGGGCATAGCACTATCTGCACAATAACTAACTAATACTGCATTTTGTTACCACTAGAACATCAAGAGGTTTAGGATTGGAGCTAAAAAGGATATTTCCACGCCTTTTGATGCAAAATCCTTCATTGAGGATACTTTAGAGGCATTTTCACTTCTCCCAAGGGAAATTTGGATATTTGGAGAGATGTTCATCTTCATTGGTACATCTCACATTATACAAGGTACGTTCTATATATTTTTATACAAGGCATATTCTACATATTTGAAGGCATGATGTGGTGTGTTGGCACTTTTTACAAGGCATTGGCATGGAACGCCCTTCACATGATAAGGACACATGGCATGTTAAAGACTGAAAATGAGAATTAACATACCTTGAACCTCAAAAGGATCCTCAACTAGAGAACCATCTACCTGGGGAAGACCAAGCACCCTATCCACCACCACCTTTTGCTTAAGGAAGTCAAAATAAAGCTTGGACCCCCCATCCCCCTCCTTAATCCACTGGGTATGAGAACAAACCCTAGCACCACTAACAATGTACTCCTCACCACGCCTCGGTGCCATCTCCAATTCCATGGACTTCTTTTGAAGAGTGACATTGTGAATGTCCTCTTTGATAAAGATGTAAACTTCCTCCAACCTTTTCTGATCCACCCACAACTTCTTCCTTCACCTACAACCCATCATCTTGCCTCACCTTCCCATGGACTTAACAATATGGCATACAACAAGCTCCCGCTAAAGGATCCACACTTGCGTGCCTTGTGGCCATTGAGAAAGGTTCCAACTTGCTCAAGAACGACTCGAAAATCCTCTAACTCTAAATGTGAAACATTTAATTTGAACATTGAAGACAATGTTGCATCAGTTGAGAGCCCTAGAGAGATCATAGTTTGAATCAAGAGGTGATTTGATCCAATCACACCCATCAAGTCATACACTAGGTGAAACTTACCAGAAAAGACAATCTCCTCTTGAGGGCTATAAAAAAGATCCAACAAATTCTGAACTTTATCTTGCCCTTGCCTATAATTGGTCTAGGTGAACCAACCCCCATTGTCAAGACCCTTTTGTTTCTAGCTAGGTTTCTAGTTAGGGTCACAATCCTGAAGAGCATCCTTTCTCTATCACCAAGCCTGCTTCTCAGAATGACCGACCACTGAACCCCTACCTACACATCGATTCCCATCCCACTCCACCATGTTCAAATCCCCTCCAACAATTCACTCAACAGTTTGAAGAGAGGAAGCTATCCAATCCCAAAGGAAACCCTTCTTGGTACTGTTATCGCACAGTTTGTAGCTAGGTCAAATGGCTAGTAGGTCTAGGCCAAACTGGCGTAACATGAACCTACCCCACCCAATGTCACCACAATGGGGAGGTTCTTTCTATTCAGGGGGGTTAGCCCAAGGGAGACGTCCCCGGTAACCTGGGGTTTGAAGAGGCCAAAATGTAAGGGTCAAAGAAAAAGTTCCTCCTCATAGGTTACCACCAAGGTCAGATAGTCTGCCTAAACAGCCAATAAAGAAGTGTATGACCAAATGAGAACACCTGCCCAAAACAAGACAATAGCAAAACAATATATATGCAGGCTATAATTCAGTGGGTTAGTACTTCATATAACTATCTGACATCAATATGTAAGCAATGTAAAACAACAAATATTAATGAGATCAATGTTTTATCAATATAGCAATGGAAAAATATCAATTCATCAATAACTATTGAGATGATGAAGCCAATGATGTATTTAATCAATCCTTTACTCAATAAATGCTTTTAACCATCATTCAATTGCTTATCAAAGACATGCTATGTCAAGATGGAATATCCAAGTATGACATCAGCCTAGTTAGGGTTCGCTAGTTAGTCAGGGTTTCAAATTTAAAAGTTTTAATAGGTTGTTTGAGCACTATCACTTCAACGTTGTGGATCTAAGATCAGTGCCTAGGGGTAGATGGAGTCAATTAAGGAGAGGACACAAAGTTGAAGGGATAAAAGGCTAAAGACAAGAGGGAAGGGTTCTAAAGTGCTGCAATGGCAGGGCCCTAGAATCAAAACCCTAGGGGAAAGAGGCTCACTCTGGTGTTGCTTAAGCAAGGTCTCGTGCTCTTTCCTCCTTCCTTAGGTCAAACTTGGCAAAACGGCTAGCATAAAAGATAAGTTAAAACAAGAGAATGAGGTGAGGAAGAGTGTTGCAATGGCAAGGCTCTATCACCAAACCTTAGAAGATGGATGGCCCTAGGTGTAGATAGCCTAGGCCTGGGACCTCCCCTCCTTCTTAACCTTTAACAATCACAGCTAGCACAAGGGAAAAAGTGAAAAGAGTGTAGCAAAGGCTAGGCTCTTCCTTCCTTCTTCAATGGATGAATATTTCTCTTTTAGGGGACATGAAACAAGGACCTACTTGTGTGCTTGTCACCTAGGGTTTTAAATCAGCAAATTTATAATAAATGCAAGAATACAAGCCTACAACCATTCAATTAAGACTTTTTGCAGAAAATACACTTACATATCATGAAGAAATAGCAATGCAAACCCTAGTTGTAAACCTTCCTTCAAGAGAAATGCCAAAAATGCCAAGTAAATCCTTCCTTCAACAAGTGCGCCTCACTTAAAAGATGAAATACCCC
>ML780437.1:874292-891079 GCA_009831015.1 Picea engelmannii | reverse complement strand
CAAATCGGCCAATTTGCTGACGAAATCAAACGTTTTTCGGTGGTTAATGAGCACACCGAGGGCTCGCCCAAACCACCGAAAGTTGCTCTTTTGCACCTTTTGAATAAACCATGTATCAAGAATTTTATTGAACTATGAAAACATAAAATTAGTTGAGCATGCAATCAATAGCTTAGGATATCCTCTACAAAGTTCAACCGAAAAGACGGTTTTACTTTGGGAGTTAACAGGGAGCATGCTGACTTAGAGTGGGCCTGATCTAAGAGAGAGTCAATTGCTTAAAGACTTTCATTCAGAAAGGATTCCTCTTCAGATTTTGATTCAAATGGGAGAGATGTCTTCCAGGACTGACAGACATGAGGCTAGACCTTGAGGAGATATGAGACCCCTTGGAGAGGACTCCCTTGTTTCAGTGAAGGAACCCAGTCAGAAGGACTAAGATGTGGACCTTTTAACCTTGATTCAGAGACATGATACAGAAGGGAGTTGTGAAACTCCAGTACACATCCACAGATGAGTAGCATTGGGCATACATTCTCCCAGAGGGGTCATGATGATTTGATTGAGGAGAATGATACATTCACTTGTAGGATTAGCCATGCTGATTTGGCTAGTGATGATGGCCCAGGCGTAGTCTTTTTCCTTAGCTGTGTTGATTTGACAAGGAGTGGAAAAGAATCGAGGTGTTGATGTTTCTCTAGGTGGATGCATCGGGAAAACATTCTCCCAGAGGGGTCATGTTGTTTTGACTGAGGAGAATGATACATTGAATCATAGAATTAGCCATGCTAATTTGGCTAGTGGTGAATGGCCCAGGGCATTGATGTTCTCCATGTATTAGCATCGGGCAGACATACTCCTAGAGGGGCCATTTTGACTTGGCTAAGTAGAATGATACATTCACTCACAAGATTAGCCATGCTGATTTGGCTAGCGGTGAATGCCCAGGGTGTTGATGTTCTCTGTGTATTAGCACCAAGAATTCTTCTCAAATGGACATGCTGACTTGGCTAAGAAGAATGACCCAAGTATGGTCTCTATCCTTGATCATGTGACTTGACAAGGACCATTGGAGACCCGAGGTGCTATGTGGGAGAAGCATACATCAACTAGGTGCTATGTGGGAGAAGTATACATCAAATGGGTGCATGTCGGAGATGATTACATCAAAGGCTCATTAACAAGTGTAAGAGGGAGTTGGCCTCAGAGTTCTAAATCAAGAATCATGGCGTGATGCAGAATGTCTCCCTAGCTGAGAAGGAGTGTTGAATTTAGAAGCATCGGGAAAACATTCTACATCACAATGTGACTTGACAAGGACCATTGGAGACTCGAGGTGCTATGTGGGAGAAGCATACGCCAACTGGGTGCTATGTGGGAGAAGTATACATCAAATGGGTGCATGTCGGAGATGATTACATCAAAGGATCATTAGCAAGTGTAAGAGGGAGTTGGCCTCAGAGTTCTAAATCAAGAATCATGGCATGATGCAGAATGTCTCCCTAGCTGAGAAGGAGTGTTGAAATTAGAAGCATCGGGCATGTTATCGTACAGTTTGTAGCTAGGATAAAAGGCTAAAAGGTAGAGGGCCAAACTGGCGTAATAGGAACCTATCCCACCCAATGTCACCACGATGGGAAGTTTCTTTCTTTTTATGGAGGCTAGGCCCAGGGGAGACATCCCCGATGACCTGGTGTTTTGAAAGGGGAAAGGATAATAGGACAAGGACAAGTTTCCCCCTTTCACAGATCACCACCAATCAGAAAATTTTGGCTAAACAACCAATAATAAGGTATAACCAAAGAAAAAAAAAGCACCTGCTTGAGACAACACAAAAAGGAAACTGATACGTGCAATCTTGGTTAGTACTTCATATAAATCAGTGACTATCTGATATTCAACATAAGCAATTTAAAAGTAGATGTTGATGAAGTCAATGTTTACAAAATAACAATGATAAATGTATCACTTGTCAATAAATACAAGAATGATATGGCGTCCAATATAATAAATCACTTCTTAACTCAATCAATGCCTTCAACAACCATTCAATTACTCAAAAGACAAAACGTTGCTGCATCAATGATATAATAGCAAGGAGTGACGTCAACATTCAAGGTTAGTAGGGTTAGGTAGAGCTAGGGTTAGTGTAGTTAGGGTTTCATTTCAAAATCTTTGAGAGTGTTTAGATCAGGTTCTACTTTAACGCTTAAGGTCTTAGATCAATGCCTTTAGGGTTAAATGGAGTCAATAATGAAGGACACATGAGTTGAAGGAGGACAACTAAGGACTGGAGGGAAGAGCTCTGAAGTGTTGCTTTCTATGGTAGGGCCTCAGAGACAAAACCCGAGGGGAGAGAGGCTCACTTTGGTGTTGCTATGGCAAGGCCTCGTGCTCTCTCCTCCTTCCTTAGATGGAAAAACGGCTAGCATGAAAGATAAAGTCAAGATAGGAGAGTCAAATGAGGGAGAGTGTTGCTACAACAAGGCCCTATCATCAAACCCTATAAGAAAACGATCCTAAGTGTAGATAACCTAGGCCTGGGACATCTCCTCCTTCTTGAGCTCTGGAAAGTACAACTAGCATATGAAGAGGGGAAAAATGAGTGTAGCTAAGGCTAGGCTCAATCCTCTTCAGCATAAAAGAGTAGAGTGTTGCTATGGCAAGGCTCTATCTCACTTTAGCAAACAAAATAACTAGAAATCTTGATGGGGACATGAGACAAGGACCAATTATGTGTGCTTGTCACCTGGGGTTTATGCAGAAAATTTATAATAATAAATGCAAGTAATAACAATAAAACCATTCAATCAAGAAGTTTTGCAGAATTTCACTTACATTTCACCAAGAAACATCATAGCAAACCCTAGTTGTAACACCTTCCATCAAGAGAAATGCCAAAAAATGCCAAGAGAATCTTCCTTCAACAAGTGTGCCTCACTAAATCAGCCAAAACCCTAAAGTAGGGCACAAATTTCAGACCTCACCAACTGGTGAGTGAAAGATGATCATAAAATGAGTGTCAAAACCCTCAACATATAGTGTATCAATGACCTAATTTTACTTTTTAGGTCATAAAAAGGTCGACAAGGCCATAATACCAAGATAATATTGTTTTTACATTAAATTGTCAAATTAAAACCCTAATTGAGTTGCAAAGAGAGTAAAATCCCCTTCAAGGGAGGCACTAGCCCTTTTTAGGGAAAATGGGACATCCAAGAGCAAAACGTTAGCCCCCCAGGGGCCTCTCCAACATGCCACATGTGCCACTGTTGCTCAGTCTGCCTCTAAAAGCATCCATGAAGTTGGATGACATCATGGTGAATATGGGCATGTCCTAAGCCTTCCAAGGCTAGCGTTCCACTGAAAAGGGGTCATTCCCCTCAGGTCCAGTCCTGCCGGAGTGTCTCTGGTGGAATGTCCTTCTCCTCTCAGGTGCAAAACCCTTGATCAAGATCTGTTCTGTCTTTGCTCCCTGATGGGGTCTCAACATCCATCTGGTGGGATCTTCAACCCCATGGAGGTCCGAACTGGTCATCTCCCCATGTGTATCAGTCCAAATGGTACCTATCCGTCGGGCATGGTCCTGCACATCAAAAGCTACGCCCTCCATGGGATCATCAGTCATAGGGATCATAGAAATGTCAATCACATATCATCATAAATATTATTAAACATATGCATAAAACCGATAATACATCAATCAATATCTCAAAGGCATTACCAAAACCCGCAATACAAGATTGGAGAAAAGGACAAGGCGTCCTATTGGGCTGGTGTCCATAAGAAAATGAAAGTTTCCAGAAAGATCTCATCCAAGCCATGTAAGTGAGGTGATGTGGCTAGGGGATGTCCAAACATGTGGGTGCAGTGAGGGCCAAGGATGCATAAGTGTTTACCTCTGGGTGTTGTTATCCTCGTTTTCTAGGGATAACTAGGAGATCATGTCTCGAGGCCCACAGGTCCTAGACATGGAGTACTGAGAGCAGGATTGACCTGAGCATGGCCCTGGAGGGCCCACCTTTCTTCTCCTTCGTCAGATTTGTCCTATCAGCAACAACAACATCCATCACCTTCGGCTTAGACTTGTATCAGAGAAGACTCTTTCTCCATGAGGTAAGTGGTCCAGGGGGTCTCATCACGAGCCAACCCATTATGTTCATGGGTACCTAGCAGTATGACATTGCCATTATCTGGTTACCACGCTAGGGCAGTGACCTTTGGTTGCATGGCCAAGGGAAAGGGGGTCTCATCACGAGCTAGCCTTATCATCCCTATGAAAGTGCTTGTGGGTAACACTATCAGCTTTGGTCAGCACGCCAAGACAGTGTCCTCTAGTTAGACCTTGAAATAAATAAGAAAAAGCAATAAAGAAAAGAAAGAATAAAGGCAATAAAGGGCTTGGAAAAAATTGCATCCATGACGGGTACAACTCACCTTCTACAAAGGCACCCATAAGTAATATCACCCCTGTCTTTCACTTTACTTGTATGTCTGGACATCCCTTGACCACATCACCTCATGTTACATGGCTTGGATGATATCCTCTAGAAACTTTCCTTCTCTTATGGACGCTGGCCCAATGGGGCATTTTGTCTTTTTTCTTCGGCTTTGTATAGTAGGTCATTGTAATGTCTTTGAGCTATTGGATGATATATCATGGGTTTTATGCATGTATTTGATAAAATTAATGATGAAATATGATTGACATTGTTATGATCCCTGTGATTAATGAGCCCATGGAGGGCGAAGTTTTTGATGTGCAGGATCATGCCTGACGGACAGGGACCAGTTGGACCGGTACACATGGGGAGATGATTAGTTCGGACCTCCATGGGGCTGAAGAGCCCATCAGATGGTTGTTGGGACCCCATCAGGGGCAGAGACAGGATAGTGATTGGATGAGCCTTTGCACATGAGAAGAAGAAGGACGTTCCACCCAGGACACTTTGGCTGAGCCCAGCCCAGGGGGGTGGACCCACTTTAGATGGAACATTCTCCTTTTGATGACCAGGATGTCACCCAGGATGTCTTGACGTCTCCTTGAGTGTGTAGCAATTTGACAGGACAGCGGACACGTGTGGCAGCTTGGAGGAGCCCAAGAAGGGCTAACGTCTGACTTCTGGATGCTGGACTAGCCCCAAAAGGGTCCAACGTCTCCCTTAGAGGGGCTTTATGTCTCATTTTTTTTGCTCATTTATGTCATTTACTTAACAATTAATGTAAAAACAATATGATTTTTGGTTTGTAGCCTTATCGACTATTTTTAATGACCTAATTTTAACTAAAAGGTCATGATATACTATATATTGAGGATGTTTTCCCCTCATTTGAACATAACACAATAACTCACACTAGTGAGGTCTGATTTTTGTGCCCTATTTTGGGTATTTGGTCTTTTAAAAGAGGCGCACTTGTTGATGGAAGGTTTTTCTTGGCATATTTTGGCATTTCTCTTGAGTAAGGTTTACAACTAGGGTTTGCACATGCTTTTCTTCATGATATGTAAGTGTTTTTCTGGCAAAAATTCTTGATTAAATGGTTGTAGGTTAGTATTCTTGCATTTACTTATAAATTTGCTGATTTTAAAACCCTAGGTGACAAGCACACAAGTAGGTCCTTGTCATATGTCCCCTTAGAGAGAAATTTTCAGCCATTGAGGAAGGAAGCAAGAGCCTAGCCTTTGCTACACTCTTCTTACTTCTTCCCTTAAGCTATCTTTGATTTTAAAGGTTAAAAGGAGGGTGTCGTCCTAGGTCTAGGTTATCTACACCTAAGGCCGTCCATATTTTAGGGTTTTAGTGATAGAGCCTTGCCATTGCAACACCCTCCCTCATTAGATCCTCTTGTTTTCAATCTTTTCCTTTTCTAGCCATTTTTCCAAGTTTGAACTAAAGAAGGAGGAAAGAGCACGAGGCCTTGCTTAAGAAACACCGGAGTGAGCCTCTTTCCCCTAGGGTTTTGATTCTAAGGCCTTGCCACTACAACTCTCTAGAACCCTTCCCTCTTGTCTTTAGCCTATTGCTCCTTCAATTTTGTGTCCTCTCCTTGAATGACTCCATATACCCTTAAGCACTGATCTTAGACACACAACGTTGAAGTCCTAGTTACAAAACAACTCTCAAAACTTTAAATTTTGAAACCCTAACTAACCAAACTAATCCTAACTAGGCTGACGTCATAGTTGGTTATCCCATCTTGACGCAACAAATATTGATAATGAGCAATTAGATGATGATTAAAGGCATTTATTGAGTAAATGATTGATTGGATATATTGTTTGCTGCATCATCTCAATAGTTATTGGTGAATTGATATTTCTACATTGCTATATTGACAAAACGTTGATCTCATTAATATCTGTTGTTTCATTGCTTATATATAATTGTCGGATAATCACTGTTGAAGGAAAATATCCTTCCAGACAGGTAGATCTTCTCAAAGAGATAGACTCTTAACTCTAAGACAGAAAGTTCTTATCATGGTCACTGACTTCCTTTTAACCCTACACAAACTAATGCATGAAAAGGAAGGAGGAAATATGTACCTTTTATCGGTGTTTGTCCCTGCACTCTCCGAGATGAACTCCAATCTTGAGCTCCTCGATAAGCCCTATAGACAAACAAAGTACAACCACTTCCTATTCTATTGAGATTAGTTCGAAGCAAACCTATATACTTAGAGACAAATTCATGTAATGTCCAACACAAATTAGAAAGAAAAAGGCCAAGCATATTACATTAATGAGGACAAAACGTTACTTACAGCCATAGATGGAATGTGGTAGTTTCGTCAAGTTCTCCTTGCCTAACCCTTGCTCAAAAGATCCACGATCAGAATGATGATAGCTTTTCTAATTAGCCTCCACTTCATTGTGTATCACTTATGAGATCATAAGTTTGGTATCATTCTTCATCCAACTCCCTCTTTCACCATGAGAAAGCTTGCTTATATAGCCTTGGAGAGGCTCAACAACTTGAGATATCTTTGGGGTGAGTTGAGGATTTTCCTCCTTCAGTTAGGGATCTACCCTAAGATCATGGCTTGATTGAGGATTTGAATCCAACTGCCTTATAAGAGTGAAAATATCCTTCCCCCATTCTTCTCAACAAATCAACTACTGCCCAGAATAGGTAGCGCTCCCTCAAAAGGGCACTCAGAGCATTATAACGCTCCCTAGTAATGTATAAGGGAGCACCAACACTCCTGAGGGTAGGAGCGCTCCTGAAAAAGGGAAAATGAGTGTTATAGCACTCCCTAATAAGTTATAGGGGGGCTCTAGCACTTCTGAGAGAGGTATAGGGGAGCGCTCCCCTCCAAAAACTCAGTTTTTTGGGTGCTTTCAGCTGGAAAGAGGTTCATAATCCTGTTGACTCATTTATATTCTTCCAAATCAAATGTTTGAGGTGTTTCAAGTGTCCTTTTCATGTCATTATAGGCACAACATAGGCATCATGGTAGTATGCTTTCTTTGACACTTGCGACACTTGTGAGAAAAATGTGCCACTTGCGACCCTTGTAATGACGACACTTGCGACACTATCAAAGTGAGTAATTTCGATGTGTAACAGATTGCCCCCCAAAGTATGAAGTTAGAAGATGAGAACTGATAACTGAAATGCTTTGTATACTTTCAATAAAGGGTATAGAGGCAGAGAACCTGAGAGAAGCTGCACACAAACATCCAACAAATATTATGACATGTTTCAAACCCAAGGCAAGCATACCTATGCTTGGGTGATAAAGACTTGCAAGATATGGCTGTCATAAAATACACTGCGGATCCATAATTGTATTGATAAAAAGGTATAGACACTGAAAATACAATGTGGATCTATACTCCCATGACCTGAACTGATTGTAGCCATGAGGAATACACAATGGATCTATGAGATGACAAGACATAGCCACGACTTATACAAAGTGGATCTATGTAACAGTATATGTGTCATTGTTCAAGAGAAACTCCATCGCAACCCAGGCAAAGTACATATCAAAGTGATCACTCAACCCAAGGTATTCTTCCCGATCCCGATGTAGTACGAATCTAACCATGTGAATAGACGTCCTGATGTTGAAAATGGAAGAAACCACTTGATTACCAGTCAATGATGTAAACCGTTAACAAACGCGAGGGAGATCACCATTAATGTCAATGATTCCCAAGGTACTCTAGTACATTCCAACGAATGTGAATGGATGAGTTGAAGTCGAACATCCGTGGAATCATCCGATCAGAGGTCAATGATTTAAACCCACTGTCGAATGTGAGGAGGCCTGCCATTGAGGCATGCAGGTCCCAAAGTACTAATTGGTTTATAAGTCTAGTCCCTGGATAATGTGTTGAAGTTGACAGGAATAGACTCGTCGAAGGAGGGCCTTGATGTATCCCCCATCAACAACATGAAATGAACACAAAGATGTAATTGTTAGATCAAATGAACATGGACTGACACGGGTATTGAGACAAGATATTTGTGATGGCTGACTCTCGAGGTAGATACTTCCCTTGAACACTGAAGCACAACAACAGAAACATGACATGGACCAAAACTTGATGATGCAGTGGATGCTGTGACTTACGTCAGGTGACCCAGAGGAGTGAAAGAAACTCAAAGGATTGGCTCAATGCAAAGGTTCAGTGGATTAAGATGTGCGCAAAGATAAAGTGTCGTGTTCAAGGGAGACTCTAAGAGTTACTGGTAATGTTCTCAAAAATTGCTTGGCTTGCTTCCTTCAATTTTTCCTCCATTCAGATAGATGAGTACCTATTTTTAATTTAATTAGATAGAGGAGGATAACACATGATCGATAAAACTCACCTTCGGTAAGTTCCTCTTCCTTTGTTTAACGAACTAGAAGAAGTAAGGGTTCGGTCCCATATGGGCTTGTCGATGTTTGTTTTAACGAGTCCAAAGACAGAAAATTCGAAGGTTTTTCATGATTATAGAGTCTAGAAAAACACTTAAAAGAGAACTCTCTCAGTTCCTTTTTCGTAAAGTAGTCTGATGAGATCGAAAAAGAGATCAACTATCGCTCAACAGACGTTTTCTTCGAATAATTTAACGAGCGTGAAGAAAACAAGGTGCTCGACAATCTTTTCATATTTAGAGAGTTTGAAAATAACTTAAAGGTGACTCCAATGTTGTCCTTTTTCGTAATGTTAGTCTCGCGAGGCTAAAAAAGAGATAAATTATCACTCGAAAGAGGCCCTTTCAAACCTTTTAACGAGTGGGAAAGGAAGCAAGATCACTCGACAATCTTTTCATGTTTAGAGAGTCTGAAAAGAGATTAAAGGAGACTCCAGGGGGCTCCTTTTTCGTGTGTCCATACAGGTCAAAAAAAGAGATAAAAGTTTACCTGGATGCATTCTCATGTATTTACGAGCACGAGAAAGAACAAAGACTAAGATCGGTATGCCCCCAGCTTGAAAGCTAGTGGCTTAACTCTAGAAAGATCATCAAAGGCTGGATACATGCCATCCAAGCTTCAATTCATTCACCGGCTCTAAGGTCGTCACCAATTGCTCTAGTAGATGAGAAAAAGGAGAAGGGTGGATGAAAAGAAGGTTCAAGAGAGATGACTGTTTCATTTTTAACGAGCTTGACACAGGAAAAGAACTATGCTCAGAGCCTCTATTTCATTTTTAAATGAGCTTGCCACAGAGAAGAGAAACTATACTCATGGTTTCATCCAGATCATGGCTTCCAAGAGGATAATGCTCTAGAAGGGTACCATGTCAAAGGATAAAACATAGTCATGGCCTCCAGGAGATCTTCGCTGGATGGAAGATAATCACTCGAGAAGGAACACATGTCGAGGGTCGCGATAGGAGTAAGGAGATCAGGCTCCAATAATCCTACCGAAGAAATCACCATGTCCACTACCAGATCCAAATCGTCAAAAGTTGAAAGCATGGGAGATGATAGAAAATCGACATCAGGAGGGGAGATAGACTGTATATCTGCTCGAATTTCTTCACGAGGGGGAATAAAAGAGGATCGATGATGGTTATGATCCCAAGGTAACTTGTCAATACGAAGCATTTCTGGAAGAGATTCATCAAAAAGAAAAATTGGGGAAATGCAGTTGATTGCAGACGACAAGGAACTCAACCGTGATTGCATCGAGGAAACGTCAGGTGCCAATAGATGTTGGTCATTCGACGAGGGAGAAGCGGATGGGATAGAAACATATGATGTTTCGGCTGGACTAAGTGGCATGGTGTCACTTAGTGCATCGAATTCCAATGGACAAGGCACAATCCGAGGGTCAGATGATTCCAAAGATTGATAAGCCATGGTCAAAATCATATTGACGGTGGCAATATGATGTGTAGTCGGAGGAAGTGGTGTAGGGAAGGTACCCATGAGGCTAGAATCTTTCAGTAAGACAACACCAACACTTTCATACATGATCTTGTGGTCTCCCAAGAAAGGAATATTGTTGGTAGAAGGAACGCAGGCATCGATCGTGTAGAAATCCAACTGATCAACAGTGACAATTTTTCCCTGATGAGGAAATTGGACACATCGAAAAACTGACGAGGCAATGACAGTCATAGCATAAAACCAACTTCTTCCAAGTAACAAGTTGTAATCGAGGGGAGCATCGACCACCTCAACAGTCACATGAAGTACTAACCCTTTGAGTTATAGCCTGCATATATATATATTGTATTGTTGTTGTCTTGTTCCAGGCAAGTGTTTTCATTTGGGCATACACTTCATTTATTGGCTGATTAGCCGGACTTTCTGACCTTGGTGGTAACCTGTGAGGAGGAAACTTTGCCTTAATCTTTATACTTTGGCCTCTTCAAAACCCCAGGTTACTGAGGACGTCTCCCCTGGGTTAACCTACCTAAATAGAAAGAACCTCCCCATTGAGGTGACATTGGGTGGGGAAGGTTCCTGTTTCGCCAATTTAGCCTTTATCCTTTAGCCTTTTTGACCTCACTACAAACTGTGCAATAACAGGTGCCTTTGTAGAAGGTGAGCTGTACCTGTCATGGATGCATTTTTTCCAAGCCCATTCTTGCCTTTATTCTTTTTATTCTTGTTTTATTCTTTTATTTTCTTTTTGTTCAAGAACTAATCAGGGGATGCTGCCTTGGCATGGTGACCAGAGCTGACAGCGTTACCCACAAGTAATTTCACAGAGATGAGAAGGATGGCTTGTGATGAGACCCCCTTTCCCTTGGCCATGCAACCAAAGGTCACTTCCCTAGCATGGTAACCAGATGGTGGCAATGTCATACTGTTAAGTACCCATGGACCTAATAGGTTGGCTCGTGATGAGATCCCCTATCCTCTGACTAGGTATTGTTTTGTTATTTTCCGGGTCCCTCTTATTTCTTGTTGAGGGGATTTTTACTGCTCCCCTCGAGGATCCTTGGGTGAAGAATATCAAGGTTTTATTTCTAGGCTTTTGTCTTTTACCAACTGCTTTTACCTTCTGGGCCTTTAGCCCCTTCTTCCCATGAGATAAGGTGCAATCCTGCAAATAGGTCAACCCAATGCCCGGACAAGGGGAATGGGATAAATGAGTGGGAGATAAGATGAAATAGTGGTTCTATGATAGGAGTGGACGATGGATTTTCAGAACTTCCCCCAATGGCAAACCGATACCTATGGGCACATGGTTGCTAGGGCACCCTGTCAATTTCCCCAAGCATGGTCAAGTGGGATAATGTAAGATCCAAGTAGTTGTTAGAGATAAAAGGAATCAGATGCATATATTCAAAGGTTTCAATGATCAAAAGTGACACATACCATGATACCTGGACCGATTACCTCATGGAGCAAGAATCTCTTCTGATACAAGATCAAGCTGATGGTGATGGATGTTGTTGATGCTGACAAGACAAAAGATGATGAATGAAGAAAAGGCGGGCCCTCCAGGGCCATGCTCAGGTCAATCTTACTCTCGATACTCCATGTATAAGATCTGTGGACCTTGAGACATGATCTCCTAGTTATCCCTAAAAAGTGGGGATAACAGGGCAAACATTCTCCAGAGTGGTAATGTTGATTTGACTGAGGAGAATGGCCCAAGTGTAGTCTTATGGACTCAAGGTGCAGAATGTCTCCCTCGTTGAGAGGGTGTGTTGATGTTTGAACAACATCGAAAAGACATTCTTCCATATATATATATATATATCATATAATAGATGACATGATATTTATAATACAAAGTATAAATACATATATAATAAATATGTAGTTATTTATTATCCAAGAGACACATCCTTTCATAGATGGTCACCATATGTTCTATATATATGGAACACTCATTATTGTAATAACATATTCACATACAATATTATCTCATATAGAAAAATCAACACCCATACTCGTAGGTTCTACAATCTGAGGCATACAAGGTTGCCCCACCATCAATGAAGAATTGGGAACTGAAGGATACATCCCATGACTATTAAGACTTTCGACGAGCATTAGAACCATTGAATGAAACACTTACACTTGAACCTAAACCACCAGTGCTAGAACCACCTACTCCACCCCCAAAACCATCAAGCATAGAGCCACCTACTTCTGAGCTTACACCACCACCCAAGGCACCACCTCCCCTGGCACCAATAACCACAAAAGAGACACCACCACCAACACCCTTCTTTGAGGCCATAGAGGGGGTCACACTAGTACTAGTAACTACAAAATCCTCTTTCTTGGGTCTATTATCATAGTATTTGTACTTGTTCAAATCCTTCCACAAGACACCAAACTTGTGTAACAATTGGAAATATTTGTCACTATCACCTAGATAAGTAGTTCCCTCATTTTAGTGATGGATGAAGATCCAACACAAGGGAGGCTTCCCTTGTGACCTGAAGGGATCCTATAGCAATTTGAAGACAAGTCTATGGCCCCCTATCTTGGTCTCTTGAAATGACAAGCTAGGTTTAAGGGAAAGATTGAAACGAGACAAGAGAATTGATTGATTGAACATATGATATTTAGACAATTATCAATTCTATAAAAGCAAGAAATGATCCCATACACTAGCTATCAATGAAAAGAGGGCTGTTGCAATAATTTTCTGCAATATCTAACAGTTTATACCAGAAATGAACATTTGTAACAGTAGCAAGAAAAAATCCCTCAAAAATTTCCAATAAAGTCTCAAAATATAACACTTATCCAGTGGAATAATATTCAACTATCCAACAATGAGTTTAGCCTTTTCTTAGACCACCGTATTAAGTGAATTATCAGCAGTTTATACCCACTATTTGCACCCAATTCGTCACTAGGTGAGCAAATTAAGAGTGCTTACATGCCCAGTTGGGCTCTGCTAGGCATGACAGCTGTGAAGTAAAAGGTTAGAAAGAAAAATAACAAAGTTATAAACAAAAATTAAGCTAGAACAAATAAAAACTAAAAGCATATGAGAAAATGAAAAATAGAGACAAATGGACCAATATCACCAATGTATAAGCTGATCTGTTGATGAAATCCAAAGGCACAAAGAAGAAAGGGGACTTGGGTCCCTTCTTTCTCCAATGGAAGGCTCTTGATGCCCTCAAAGCTTGCTCTCCTTTACAATGAAAAGATGAAAATGTGGGTGAAAGAACTCCAAGCTTATTCACTCAAGAGAGGGGTGAATAGCTCTATGAAATGCAGCTTGTGATGTGTATTGCCAAAGAATGAGTCCTTAGCAATCTCAACAGCATAACAGCATAAGGCAATGATGTGTATAATGGCCATAATCAGAACATATGGCGCAAGCGAATTGGGTTCGCGGCCCTTTGCAACTTGCTAGAGTGGCGAGTGGTGATGGTCTTGGATTGAGTGGAATGAGGTTCCGTAACTCGGGTATAGATGGGCATCTGTGGGTTGGGTGTCTGTCTTTCTCACATAGTGCACAAGGTGGTGGGATGCATGGGGGAAGGGGAGGGGTGGGCTCCTTCTTCTTTCTCCTGCCCCCAGCTGTGGAAGGGGGGTTAGTGATTGGGGGTGTAGAGGGTATGGTGGGAGTAAGTATGGGAATCGTCATTGGGATTCCTTCTGTTTGGGGAAGGGATGTTTTAGGAACCAACGCTGGTGGATGTAAATACCAAACTGGAAGTGCCAACACCATATTAGGGAGAGTAAGAATTGTGGCTACTTGGAAAGCTTCAATACCTGGTGGAGGGTAAAAGAAGGGAATTTAAGTGAGGGGTTGGGGGACGGTTTCCCAAATGGTACTATGCCCTTGAGGGGATGTGGATTCGTGGACTATTGGGGTCGACGAGGGCGCAGGAGGCTCCGACGGGAGTGGTTCTGCGACTATTGGGACGTCAGGAATGACTGAAGCCTCCTCAGGAGGAAGAGAATCCTCCATGTTAGTGTTTTTAGAGGAAACTACACACACTTGTGCTGAAAAAGATGGGTTTAAGAATGGTGGTGTTCCCAGACAAGTGCCCATCATGGGTGGGTCTTGGAATAATCGAGGGCCATTGTTGGCAACTGGAAAATCGGTTGGGATAACATGAACAAGGGGGATGATGTTAGCGATGTTGGCAGAATGGTTAGGCTCGTAATGTGTAAGTTGGTCGATGGTGACAATCTTCCCATTATGGGGGAACATCATCGTACGAAACATAGAAGAGGCGACCACCTTCATAGCGTACATGTAGTTGCGTCCGAACAGGATATTGTAATCAAGCTGGGCATCAATAACTTCAATGTCAATGAGGATGGTTTTTCCCCCAAGTTCTATGGGGACATTTTGACAAAGCCCTGTGGGAGATGTTGGTCGATCGTCGTAAGCTCGAAGGGTGCTGGTAGAGGGTACTAGCTCAGGGGAGCCAATTTTCCTCCATATGTCTTTAGACATGATGCAGGTGGATGCACCTTCATCGATGATACACCGATGAACTGTGGTGTGCCAAATATTAACGGGTATCTGGAAAGATACTTGGGGGGGAAGACGTGGTTCTTCGTTATTTGAATCAAATGTGATCAGCTGGGTGTCAGCTGGGTCGATTGCCCCCAAGGTAGAAAGCAAGGATTTTCTCTGTGATGGGTAGGTTTGGAGGACCTCCAACACAGATATGGCTACGGGAGACTGGACTAAGTCATCAACCAGACTATAATTATGAGCAGCCTTAACATGAGGGTTATGTACATTCCGTCATGGTATGCGAGGAATGGGTACCGCATTAGGACGTAGAATCATCAATGGTGGGCCTATGGGAGTTGGCCGTGTTTCTGAGGTGGTTGAGGTAGAGTCGAGAGGCATACTATATTGGCGACTGCGAGTTTGCGGAAGGATTTCTTCATTGGTGAGGAAAATATTGCAATCAACCGAATCCCTGGGTTGAGTGGTACCCGGTGTTGCATATTGCCCTATTTGTGGTGGGGGATGCTGTGTGTTCTGTTGGGTGTTTATCACACCTTGATGTGGGATAGGATTTGGTGGCAAGATGGGAGGGGGTTGTTGCACGTATTGTTCTGGTGCCTGATGAGGGGTGGGTTGTGCAGGAGAAGGGGGAAGGTTCCCAGAGTCTTTAAACCATTTGAAATCAGCGATTTGGGGGCAATGGTGAGTTTAATGACCGAACTCACCACAAAGAGCACAAGGGTGGATGGTTTTAATATTATTCCTCCCTTGGCATTTGTTGTTGTGGCCCCCTTGGGAGTTTTGGTATCCTGGGTGCTGGTTGCCCCAAGCCGGATGATTTTGTTGGGGTTGATTCCCGCCTTGACCTGGGTTGTTGTTGTTCCAGTTCCATCCTTGTGTGGCATTGTTTGATGGATGAGTTGGATTGGCTGTGTGAAAATGTTCAAAATTCTGGTATTGTTGAGAAGTAGAGGGTTGAACAAAGTTTACCCCCGCATGAGGATGTGGGGGAGCCATGGGTTGTGGAGGACCCAGAAAGGGGAAGTATGGATGTTGTGGTGGTACCGATCCATAGGGTACATAGGAAGGCATCGTGCATTCACTAGTACTATAAGCTGATGTTGAGGGGGTACCACTGGTTGTGGGAATAGGTGGATGTATGGGAGGTGCCGGTGGTGGTCCACTAATGGGTGGAGGTATAGCAACATGATATGGCTGTTGATAAGGGGGTGGGGGAAAATAAGGAGTGCCCCTATATGCCGGTAGGTATTGAGGTGTTCCATACATCGGTGGTGGTTGGGGTTGTGGACTATGGTGCGTGGTAGTACCTATTAGTCCGTCTGCCGAGTGAGACATCCCAGGTTTGTCTTGACCGAATGGCACAAGTTTGGGAAGATCCTGAAGTACCGTATATAAGTATTCTGACTGTGCATAAATGAGGTCATATTGTTGAGCCTTGCTGATGGCTTCTTATTCAGATTGTGGGAAGGTGGAAGCTACATCCTTACCAAGGAGAGCGACAAGTGATCTAAGAAACCAGTCAAGACATTGTTGTTTGGTGGTTTCTGCTTTAGACAAACTACGTCGCCTACGCCACTCATGAATGTGGTCAACAATGTGGGTGGCTGAGGTCTGTTTGAAGTTGGACAGTAGTTCAAGACCATTGTCATGGCGGATAGGTAATTGGAAGAAAGTTAAGAAGGCTTTGGCCAAGGATTCAAAAGTCGTATGGGACCCTGATTTTTCTTCGACATACCATTTGGCTGATGGGCCAGTGAGTGTGCATTGAAAAAGACGCATTCTGATGGAGTCTTCCATGATGCTATTGGAAGAACACCATAGATGAAAGGTCATGACATGATTGGCGGGGTCATCCCCTGCCTTCCCTTCAAACTTTGGTATGTCTGAAGGAAGTTTGGTTGGCATTGCAGGCCATGTGGCGT
>ML780437.1:839843-853838 GCA_009831015.1 Picea engelmannii | reverse complement strand
CTTCACTGGTTTTGTTCTTGAAGGGCTTGTGGCAATTAGTTGTCACAACCTCTTCCCATTGGATAATAAAAGGAAATAGCTTTGGAGGATTTTGGGAAGATCTACAAGTATTTGTGTTCTTACAAACATATGAGGTAAAATCACTTTGATTTCATATAATGGTTGCATGAATGGATCTTAGTTAAAGTATTTTATTTAAGTAGATCTTGCAAAGAGTAGTCTTGTGAATCTATATATGTGGTTGGCTAGATAGGGTGCAAGTATTTCACTTTATTATATTAACTCTCCATATTATCCATTGTATGCATGCTATTGTGTGAGTTTTTGCAGGTTGGACTTCAAGGGTTTCATTAGGGTGCCTCTTGGAAGAGTCTCCCTTTGAGATTTTCATACACTCCCAGTTATTTCTGTATTGTTCACCCTTTTCTCATTCTCATTTCAGTAGCTAACATGCTTAGATAGGTCACCTAAAGTCTTTAAATTTTCTAGTTCTTGTATGCACGAAATCTTTTCCTAAAAACAAATAATTGATAACATTTTCTAAGTGTGTTGCAACTCAAAGCAACAAGCAATAGCTTGCTGATTTTGCAGATTCTCGCTAGGACAAGGGGGCATACTGCCCATTTTCATGCACAACACACCCTCAAGCAACTCCTCTCATTGTGGTAAACACTTATCTTTTCTTTCTATATTCTAAATCACTATAAAGCAAGCCCAAAGGAGTTGTACCCAAGTGGCTTGCATTCTTTCCCTTTCTGTCTTATTTTTGCAAGCTCTAGATTAGATCTCTTTCGTTTATTTTTCATGCTTAGTTTAGCTGGATTAGTTGTGGTTTCTACGTGCATGCTTACTTAAAATAATATAGAGTATATCTCATAACATATGCTATCTTAGAGCCCATGGAGGCATCGTGGATATTTTGCTTTCAGTTTATCTTACCTTGCATACAGTCCTTAATTTCGTAAACCTATCACACATGCATGCGCTAATAGGTTAATTAAATTTTCGGTTTTGTCTTTTACTTTACATGCAAGCAACTGTTTCTTAAGATTTCCATCTTATGTACATGCATGCAAGTATCGATATCTTGATGGCTTAATCAACCTTTTACAATTTCGCAAGTTACTTTCAGTTCTTATACTTCAGATTTGCAATGTAACATTTAAGAACTCATTTGGCAACTTCTTTGTTAAAGGGCTTCAGCCTTCACGTATTTCAAATTTTCAGTACTTTGGCAACTTTGTTGAGCAAGCTACAAGCACTCAATCACACTTCACAATATTTAGCTCATAGATCTGAAATTCATTAATTAGACTTAATAGGACACCTTAACTCACCATCTTCGCCACTTAAAAACTGGGGTTTTGAGGAAAGCCACGGAAATTTTCCGGAGTACTCGGCCTTAGGGTTGACCTGTGAAGCTAGGGTAGGCCTCATTGCCTCACTTCTTGAGCATCCAACAACCACTTGGTAATAGGGGGAGGATATTTTTGGGTTGACATCTAGATAGGGCTAAAATTAATCTCACACTTAATCACTTAATTCAATTTTCAGTCTACAACACCAATCAATACAGTTACACCCTTGCAAGTTCACTGATCTCACTATATTTCAGTTTACATTCATACGCAAGTTATCATTTATGTGTTGTAGAATTATTACTTAAAGTGGTTATATCTCTTCATCTGGAGCACTTTACTTTCAAAGATTTCATCTTTATTTTGTTCCTTTATCTCATGGTGTGATCCTTCAAGAAGTGTGCATCCACCTGGAGGCATTCTCTTGATTGGGTCTTGAGTGCTTTGCGTCTCTTGGCCATTGAAAAGCAGTCCAATGGAGCTCTTTCTTCTGTGAGCATGCTTGGCTTCATGTGTTGATCTCTTTATCTTATATCTTTAATTCCTGCACATGTGAGCACACTTGTGAGTATATTGTATATCTTGTATCTAGTCTTAATATGTATATCTGATTTATTCTTTTGTATCTAATTGTATCTGTCTTATCATAATACTTTGTAACTTATATTGTAACAAACATCCCCCTAACTTAGTTGACCCCATTGCCCAACCTTAGGCACTAGTCTTAGTTGCCCTAGGAAAAGGTCTGACTCTCATACTTAGATAGTTGCATCTTGCATTTGTTGATTGACATCTTAGGCTAGATTCCACCTGACCTTTTAACCAATTAAAACCAACTCCTAGAACATTAAATATTAACCTCATATAGTAACTAGGGTCTACCCCCCTTGGCTTCCCTAGGAGTTAGACTAGATGGAAGAGGTTCAAGTCAAAGTGACAGTGTGGACTTTGAACATAGGCATTGTGCCTCCGAGGACACACTAAGTGAGCAGGACTTAGATCACGTTTGCAAGTGTGTATAAGGACGGAAACAGTCTCAAGTATTTGTTTGTATTTGTATTTTCTCTCTCTTGAGGCACTAGTGCTTCTTGAAGCATCTTGAGTTCTAGGGTTAGGGTTTATCTCTTGGAAATTTGAGATTATGGTTTTGAGAGAAAACTGGAAGGAGAGAGTATTTATACAACATACCAATTCATTCAATTGTATTCATTCTTGTGATGAGATGTAACTAAGAGAAGAGAGGGCACATTTCCTCTCTGATACTCTTTCTTAAGTTTTGTACTTGTAGTGTGTCTCTCTCTCTTGAGGCATTATGGTGTCTTCGAGCATATTGGAGTTCTAGGGTTAGGGTTTATCCCTTGGAAATTTGACATTGGAGTTTTGAGAGAAAATCGAAATGAGAGAGACTCTCTAAAAGGAAATCACAAGACTTAATACAAGTGAGTGAATCAATATGTTGTAGAAAGACTCTTTCCTTCTAGTGTTCTCTCAAAACCCTAATATCAAACTTCAAAGGGATAAACCTTTACCCCAGAAATCCACAATACTCCAAGAAAATCTAGTGGCTCAAGGGTTCAGGATTGTCCCTTAGAAATTGGAGATTAGTGTTTTGAAAGAAAACTGGAAGGAAAGAGTCTTTCTACAACATATCGATTCACTCACTTGTATTCACTCTCATGATGAGATTTGACTAAGAGAAGAGATTTGGCATTTCCTCTCTCATACTCTCTCTTAAGTCTTCCCTTGTAATTTTATTCTGTCCCTCCTGAGGCCCCAGGGTCCCTTAGAGAATCTTGGAGTTCGAGGGTTAGGGAATATCCCTTGGAAATTGGAGATTAGGGTTTTGAGAGAAAACAAGAAGGAGAGAGTCTTTCTACAACATATCGATTCACTCAATTGTATTTACTCTTGTGATGAGATGTGACTAAGAGAAGAAAGTGTGCATTTCCTCTCTCTTACTCTCTCCTAAATGTTCACTTGTACTTGTATTCTCTCTCATTCTTGAGGCACCATGGTTTCTCAGAGCACCTTAGAGTTCTATGGTTAGGGTTTATCCAATGAAAATTGGAGTTTAGGGTTTAGGGAGTGTCTTTATACAACATATCTATTTACTCACTTGTATTCACTCTCATGATGACATGTGACTATGAGAAGATAGTGCACAATTCCTCTCTTACTCTCTCTTAATTATTTTCTTGTATCTGTATTCTCCCTCTCTTGAGGCACTAGGGTTTCTTGGAGAAACTTGGAGTTCTAGGGTTAGGATTTATCCCTAGAAAATTGAATATTAGGGTTTTGATAGAAAAATGGAAGGAGAGTGTCTTTTTACAACCTATAAATTCACTGACTTGTATTTTCTCTTGTGATGAGATGTGACTAAGACTAGAGAGTGTGGATTTCCTCTCTCTTTTTCTCTCGTAAGTCTTCTATTTTAGTTGTATTCTCTCTATATCTCTATTGAGGCACTAATTTTTCTTGGAAGATATTGGAGTTCTAGGGTTAGGGTTTATCCCTTACAAATTGAATATTAGGGATTTTAGAGAAACTAGAAAAAGAGAGTGTTTCTACATTATATCCATTCACTCTTGTGATGAGATGTGTTTAAGAGAAGAGACTGTGCATTTACTCTCTTACTCTCTCTCATATCTTCACTTGTACTTGTATTATCTCTCTCTCTAGAGGTTCTAGGCTTTCTTGGAGAATCTTGGAGTTCTAGGGTTAGGGTTTATCCCTTAGAAATAGGATATACATATTTTGGGAGAAACACATAAGGAGAGAGTCTTTCTACAACATATCGATTATGTCACTTGTATTCAATTTTGTGATGAGATGTGACTAAGAGATGAGAGTTCAAATTTCCTCTCTCTTTAATCTTCACTTGTATTCTCTCTCTCTCTCTCTCTCTCTCTCTCTCTTGAGGCATTAGTGTTCATTGGAGTATCTTTGAGTTCTTGGATTAGGGTTTATCCCTTTGGAATTGGAGATTATGGTTTTGAGAGAAATTTGAAAGGAGAGAGTCTTCCTACAACTTGTATTCCCTCTTGTGATGAAATGTGACTAAGAGAAGAGAGTGCATGTTTGGTCCCTCTTTATCTCTCTTAGGTCTTCACATGTATTTTCTCTCTCTCTCTCTCCCTCTCTCTCTAGGAACTAGGATTCCTGTGCCATCTTGGAGTTCGGGTAATAGTGTTTATCCTTTGAAAATTGGAGATTAATGTTTCAAGAAGAAACCAGAAGGAGAGAGTCTTTCTAGAACATATCGATTCATTCACTGGTATCCAGTCTTATTATGAGATGTGACTAATAGAAGAGAGTGCACATTTCCTCTCTCTCAAGTCATCACTTTTACTTGTATTCTCTCTCTCTTGAGGCATTTGGGTTTCTTGGAGCATCTTGGAGTTCTAGGGTTACTGTATATTCCTTGAAATTTGAAGATTAGGATTTTGACAGAAAACCAGAAGGAGACATACTTTTTACAACATATCGATTCACTCACTTGTATTTAGTCTTGTGATGATATATGACTAATATAAGAGTCTCCATTTCCTCTCTCTTAGTCTCAAGACTTCACTTGTACTTGTATTCTCTCTCTTGATGCACTAGGGCTTCTTGGAGCTTCTTGGAGTTCTAGGGTTAGGGTTTATCCCTTGGAAATTGGAGATTAGAGTTTTGAGAGAAAACACTAAAGGAGAGAGTCTTTCTACAACATATTGTTCACTCACATGTATTCAATCTTGTTATGAGATGTGGCTAAGAGAAGAGATTTCACATTTACTCTCTCTTAATTATTCACTTCTATTCTCTCTCTTGAGGTGTTAGCGTTTATTGGAGTATATTGGTGTTCTAGGGTTAGGGTTTATCCCTTGGAAATTGAAGATGATGGCTTTGAGAGAAAATAGAAAGGAGAGATTCTTTCTACAAATTGAACTCCCTCTCATGATGCGATGTGACTAAGAGAAGAGAGTGTGCGATTCATCTCTGTTTCTCTCTCTTAGGTCTTCACTTGTAGTCTCTCTCTCTCTCTCTCTCTCTCTCTCTCTCTGTTTGTGTGTGTATCTATGCTAGAGTTTCTTGGGGTGTATTGGAGTTCTAGTATTAGTGTTTATCCTTTGAAAATTGGAGATTAGAGTTTTGAGAGAGAATTGGAAGGAGAGAGTCTTTCTAGAACATATTGATTCACTCACTTGTATTCACTCTTATGATGAGATGAGACTAAGAGAAGAGAGTGTGAATTTCCTCTCTCTTAAGTCATCAATTGTACTTGTATTCTCTCTCTCTTGAGCCTCTAGTGTTTCTTCAAGCATGTTGGAGTTATGGGGTTAGAGTTTATTCCTTGGAATTTGTACATTAGGGTTTTTTTCAGAAAAATGGAAGGAGAGAGTCTTTCTACAACATATCAATTCACTCACTTGTATTAACTCTTGTGATGAGATATGACTAAGATAAGAGAGTGCACATTTCCTCTCTCTTACTCTTTTAAGCCTTCATCTGTATTCTATCTCTCTTGAAGTGCTAGGGTATCTTGGAGCATCTTTGAGTTCTAGGGTTAGGGTTTATCCCTTGAAAATTGGAGATTAGGGTTTTGAGAGAAAACCAAAAGGAGAGAGTATTTGTACAACATATTGATTCACTTACTTGTATTCACTCTTGTGATGAGATGTGACTAAGAGAAAAGAGTGCACATTTCTTCTCTCTTAGTCTCAAGTGTTCATTTGTACTTGTATTCTCTCTCTCTTGAGGCACGAGTGCTTCTTGGAGCATCTTGGAGTTCTAGGGTTAGGGTTTATCTCTTGGAAATTGGAGATTTGGGTTTTGAGAGAAAAATGGAAGGAGAGAGTCTTTATACTAGATATCAATTCTTTCAATTGTATTCATTCTTGTGATGAGATGTGTCTAAGAGAAGAGAGGGCACATTTCCTCTCTTAAGTTTTGTACTTGTAGTGTGTCTCTCTCTCTCTCTTGAGGCGTTAGGGTGTCTTCGAGCATATAAACGATCTAGGGTTAGGTTTTATCCCTTGGAAAATGGACATTGGGGTTTTGAGAAAAAATCGAAAGGAGAGAGGCTCTCTAAAAGGAAATCACAAGAGTGAACTACAAGTGAGTGAATCCATATGTTGTAGAAAGATTGTTTCCTTCCATTTTTCTTTCAAAATCCTAATATCCAATTTCCAAGGGATAAACCCTAACCCTCAAAATCCACAATGCTCCAAGAAAATCTAGTGGCTTAAGGGTTCGGGATTGTCCCTTGGAAATTGGAGATGAGGGTTTTGAAAGAAACCTAGAAGGAAAGAGTATTTCTACAACATATCAATTCACTCACTTGTATTCACTCTCATGATGAGATTTGACTCAGAGAAGAGATTAGGCATTTCCTCTCTCATACTCTCTCTTAAGTCCTCCCTTGTATCCTGGTAGGTGAGGAGAAGATATATGAGTATTCTTCCATGACCTTATCTACTTGCTTCCGTTGTGCGGAGAGGTCGGCCGTAGAGACCCTAGATGTGGTTGTGATCTTTCGCTTGTTTTGAGAGAGAATCACAAAGAAAACAAACTTACCCATTTGAGAGATGACCTTCCTACATTTCTTAGTAGAGATCAAGGAAATAGAACTAGGTGGCACTGCCTCGGGTATTCTGTACAATTTCTTGTTCAAAGTAATAATAACACTACGAGGCCTAGACTCATATACTACATGACGTTTCCATAAATAAGGTTGGCCCAAAAGAACATAATAAACTTAGATAGGAGAAACATCACACAATACCTCGTCTTTGAAGGGCTTGATTCCGTACGACATTTGACACTGTTGGCTGACGTGGAGATCACTTCCTTAGCGGAGCCATCCAATGGTGTAGGGTTGTGGGTGCGGCGTTGTTGGCAGGACTAACCGCTTGACGACCTCTGCTGAGATGAGGCTCTTTTGGCTACTGCTATCAATGATGAAGTGCAATGGGGTGCCTTTTACCCACATCTATGAATGGAAGAGGCATTCTCCTTCTTATGGCTCGTTTGGTTCACCAAGATGGAGCTTGGTGGTAGCAACGGTGGCACTGGGTTCCGCATCAATGATCCATATTCCCCTTTCTTATTCTGGCTCAAATTCAGAACCCGCATCTGATTCAAAGGCTTTCACTTCGGTCACCAATGACTGCTTTGAGCGACAGTCGACAGTGTTATGCCAAGGGCTCCTATGGAAGTCACACCACTTTCCGGTATATTTCTTTGTCTTTCCAGTGTCCTTCTTTGCTTGCACCTTGAACTGGTTGCCCTGATACTGTCCATATTTTCTCTATCCTTTGTTCTATGGGTTGGGGCCGCCCTTTACTGGATTTTGTTGTGAGGGGTTCCCAGGCCCAATTTGTCGTGTCTTTTGTTTGAGCTTCTGCTCGATTTTTACAGCATATCGGTAGGCCGTGCCAAAGGATGAGATGTCCATAAATTCAATTTCGGTCTAGATGTATCTATGCAGAGCGCCGAAATACTTGAGCACCAGATGTCGCTCTCAATCTTTGATACCCAGCTTGGTGCGCAAGGTATGGAAGATATTTGTGAAATCTGGCACTGCTTAGTCTCTTTCTTGCCGCAATGTGGTCCATTTGGTATACAAGTCGTCATAACTTCCGACAGGGTAGTATTTGTCAGGCTGCTAAATTAAAGATTTTAAATGACCTGAAACACTAAATTGTCAAACCAGGGTAAGTAAACTTTGAGCTGCTACACTGTATGTGCGGGTAAGATTCTGATCCCTACTTAAAAACTATCTTTAGAAGAAAACACAAACTCACTCTGAGAACTTGAATCCTAATGACTATCATGAAACTTAGCATTTCCTATTTAAGTCATCAACAGAAAACAGTCCTATGCTTAAATGCTGGTGCTTCTATTTCCATTTAGAAGTGTGATTTCACAAGATTATTCCACCACTACTTTTAATCATCTATCATCACCATTTCTATTCAAGCCACGACAGAAAGAGTATTTCCTAAAATGCATTTAATCTAAACATTACAAATGAATCTAAATCTGTCTACAGGAAAACAGAGAAATACCCTACTTACCCTACTGGTACTGGAAGCTTCCTCTAACTTAACTGCAATCTAACTATCCTAACTAAGCAGGGTAACTAACCATCTGACAAAGCAAAGTTCATTCAAACTCTGAGTTATGTTCGAATTGAAAACTAGAAACTAATCAAGCCTAGTTCATGTTCTAAACTCTACAGGAATCAACCATGCTTCAATACTCATCAACGTAGCAGATATTTAACAAGATGGAATGATACAGTTGAAGAATAATCAATCAATAATCTGAACAGTTAATTCCAAAACTCAGGAAACTTAACATGCATGCAATTACTACGATACTGAAATAAACTAAATTCAATGCAGAGAACAACAGTGCCTTGAACCTGTTTGGCGGGCCCAACCAAAAGGTGCAAACGCTGAAAGAAACAACCAGAACTACTCAATCATGCTACGCTAACATGGTGTAAACTTCGCTCTCCATTAACTCAGAAGAAAATACTCAAATCGTATGACGGTGAAATAACATAACGCAATATAGATTATATTCAGAAATATATTTCATAACATAGAATCATCCAACTGGTTCTTAGGAGTGATCTTCTGTTTATATGTAGATCCTCCTCCATAACAGTCTAAAGCAAAAATACATAAGTCCAAACAGATCCTTGATCCGAAAATAGCTTGAAATCAAGTTTTAAACGGTCTTCACATCTTCGTGACACGTAGTGTCATGAAGTGTGAATCATGAAATATAACGACTCAGTTATATCATTGTGCCTTACATCATCATATGAGCGATGACTCCATCTATCATGTGAATCTCTCTGTCTCCCATTCTAACCATAACACACAGAGCTTGAGCGGCTTCATTGGTATCTCCACAGGGTACGAGCTGGCACCTGGTACTGGCAAATCCTGTTCCAAAAATAGAAGTGGTACCTAACCCAAGCGACATTAGTTTCAATATCAATTGAAAGCATAGAAATGCATAAAAATAGCTTGAAATGTAAAGATACCTTAAGTATCCCCATTGAGTGGTAGGGAGATGTCAATTATGTCAAAACAAGGCCAAAAGGGGTGGTACTGGGTATAGAAATGGAGGTCTTTGGAATATAATATAGGCAAAAACATGATCAAAACTAGAGACCAACAATATTGTTCCTTAATAACATCCCTGAAGGATTCCCAGGTGGCCATGACTATAAATAATGAGGGTTCCACTGTTTCCTTTTGCTCACAGAAAGTTTCCCACCAATCTTTGACATGGGGATCAACTTTGAGGAGTGAAAAAGTAATATTTTCTCTATTCAGAAAGTTATGAACAGAAAAATACGCTTCTAGTAGACTCAACCACTTGTCTACAACATCTATGTTTATCTGACCTTCAAATATTAGAATATCAAAGTTTATTTGTACCTTGAAGGGGGCAATGCTTCCACTCAAAGAAGATGCGTTGCCTGTTGGTAGCCGCCAAAGTATTTTCGCGAAACTATCCATCATCTCGTTCCTTTGTTTCGTGAGGGATTCCTCAATCAATAGTTTGAAAGGATCTCATGTCCCATCATCTTTCTTTTCTCCTGCCATGAGAGGTCGCTTGGGCATGCAAGAGCTTTTGTCCTCAAGAGAAACAAGCTCGAGACCCAACTCTTTGTACTCTGGCCTCGTTGGGGACATGAATTAAGACGACAAGGAGAAGACCACTCTGATACCACTGATCCAGATTTTATAAGCAAAATGAAATGACTACAGATTATTAATAGGTGCTTAACACAAAATAACAAAGATACAGTAAAATTGGTTATCTATTCAATAAGGAAATAAGTTGAAACTGTAAAATGCAGCGGAAACAAGTTTGCTGGAATGGTGGCGGCTTATCTCTGAGAAGAGATGTGACGACTGTGCTCATTTGCAAGAACATGATTACAATGAGGTTCTGAAAGCCTTTTTACAATAAACAGGAATGCCAAAAACCCTATACATCCAAAAACCTAACCCTAGGAGATGAAGCGCCAAAAGTCATGTAGGTCCCGTTTGAGTAAGTTAGTACATTAACTTCCCGAGGTTGTAACTTTTGCATACGATCTCCATTTTAGGCGTATGATAGCCCGTTGGAAAGGTATTGTCGAGGAGATTAATTTTGGGGGCTCAATACTACTATAGGAAACTATTGAGAAGCTAAATATAAAAAAAAAATTCATTTAGGCCCTCAAAATCACCCTGGAAGTTATAACTGCGAAAAATACTAAATTGTCAAAATTGCCAGAAAACTATTTTGAGCCAGTTGGAAAAGGTGGGTGGTCAACAATATCCACCTAGATCATGTGATGAGATGTAATTAAGAGAATATGTTGTGCATTTCCTCTCTCTTACTCTCTCCTAAATCTTCACTTGTACTTGTATTCTCTCTAATTCTTGAGGCACTACGGTTTCTTGGAGCACCTTAGAGTTCTATGTTTAGGGTTTATCTAATGAAAATTGGAGTTTAGGGTTTTGAGAGAAAACTGAAAGGAGAGTGTATTTATACAACATATCAATTTACTTACTTGTACTCACTCTCATGATGAGATGTGACTATGAGAATATAGTGCACAAATCCTCTCTCTTACTCTGTTAATTATTTTCTTGTACCTGTATTCTCCCTCTCTTGAGGCACTAGGGTTTCTTGGAGGAACTTGGAGTTCTAGAGTTAGGATTTATCCCTAGCAAATTGGAGATTAAGGTTTTGATAGAAAAATGGATGGAGAGCCTTGTTATCGCACAGTTTGTAGGTAGGTCAAATGGCTATAAGATGAAGGTCAAACTAGCGTAACAGGAACCTATCCCACCCAATGTCACCACGATGGGGAGGTTCTTTCTCTTTAGGGAGGTTAGGCCCAGGGGAGATGTCCTCGGTAACCTAGAGTTTTGAAGAGGCAAAAGTTAAAAGGACAAAGGTAAAGTTCCCCCTTCACAGGTCACCACCAAAAACAGATAGTCCCGACTAAACAACCAATAATGAAGTGAAGCCCCAAAGAAGAACACCTTCCCAGAACAAAGCAACAACAAACCAATAAATGCAAGCTATAATTTGATGGGTTCATACTTCATAAGACTATCTGATATTAAAATAAGCAATTATGGCAATAAATATTGACGAAGTCAATGTTTATTAATATAGCAATGCAAATAATATCATTTCCTCAATAGATACTGAAATGAGATGGCATTCATTGTAACAAATCAACACAACATAAATTAATTCCTAAATCACCATTCAATTGCTTCTTAAACAAGACGTTTCTGCATAAATATGAGATATTGAAGTATGACATCAACAACTTTAGGGTTAGAAATTAGTCAGGGTTTGAATTTAGAAAATAGTTTGAGAGTTTGTTTGATCACTTTCACTTCAACGTTGGAGGTCTAAGATCAGTACCTTTGGGCTTATGGAGTCATTTTAATAGAGGACGCAAGGGTTGAAGGAGGATGGCTAAGGACTAGAAAGAAACGTTCTGAAGTGCTGCTATGGTAGGGGCCCAGAATCAGATCCCTAGGGGAGAGAGGCTCACTCCGATGTTGCTAAAGCAAGGCCTCATGCTCTCTCCTCCTTCCTTAGGTTAACTTGGAAAAAATGGCTAGCATGAAAGATAAATCAAGACAAGAGAGTGTAGAGAGGGAGAGTGGTTCTACAGCAAGGCTCTATCACTAAACCCTAGAAGAAGGACGACCCTAGGTGTAGATAACCTAGGCCTGGGACATCTCCTCCTTCTTGACTCCTGGAAAGTACGGCTAGCTCAGGGAGAAGAAGAAATGAGAGTGTATCTATGGCTAGGCTCTTCCTTTCTTCTTCAATGGCTAAAAATTTCTCTTTTAGGGGACATGAGACAAAGACCTGCTTGTGTGCTTGTCACCTAGGGTTTTGATTCAGCAAATTTATAAATACATGTAATAAAATAAGACTACAACCATTCAATCAAGAAGTTTTGCACAAAAAAACTTACAATTCATCAAGAAATAACCATGCAAACCCTAGTTGTAACACCTTCCTAAAAGAGAAAAACCATAAAATGCCAAGAAATGCCTTCCTTCAACAAGTGTGCCTCACTAAACCAACAAAAATACCCAAGTAGGGCACTAAAATCAGACCTCACTAATGAGTGAGTAATGTGTTATGTCAAAATGAGGCTAAAACTCCTCAATATATACTGTATCAATGACCTTAATTAACTTTTAGATCATAAAAATGCCGACAAGGCCATAATACTATTTTTTACATTAAATTGTCAAATTAAAACCCTACCTGAGCTAATAAAAAGGTAAAATCCCTTCAAGGGAGGTGCTAGCCCCTTTTAGGGAAGATGAGACATCCAGGAGAAAAACGTTAGCCCCCCAGGGGCCTCTCCAACATGCCACATGTGCCATTGTTGTCGAGTCTGCCTCCATGAATGTCCATGAAGCTGGATGACATCATGGTGAGGATGGGGGCACCTTGAGCCTTCCAAGGCCAACATTCCACTGAAAAGGGGTCATTCCCCCTAGGCCGGGCTTTGCCAAAGTGCCTCTGATGGAACGTCCTCTTCTTTTTCGGTGTAAGACCCTAATACACCACGGTCCTATCTCTGCCCCCTGATGGGGTCTCAACATCCATCTGGTGGGCTCTTCAGCCCCATGGAGGTTCGAACTGATCATCTCCCCATGTGTATCGGTCCAAATGATACCTGTCCGTCGGGCATGATCCTGCACATCAAAGGCGATGCCCTCCAAGGGCTCATCAGTCACCGATATCATAGCAATGTTAATGCATAAGACCCTAATACATCAGTCAATATCTCAAAGGCTAGTATCCACAAGAAAGGGGGAGTTTCCAGGAAGGTTTCATCCAAGCCATGTAAGTGAGGTGAGGTGGCTAGGGGATGTCCAAACATGTGGGTGAAGTGAGAGCCAGGGATGCATGATGTTATCTGTGGGTGCCTTTGTAGAAGGCGAGTTGTATTGTTAAGAACCAAACATCAATATAGCATAGAAAAACCTCAAGACAAGTACTCAATGCCTTGAAAAAGAGATAATTTCAGATAATAAGACTCTTTGAGGGGGAAACCTCCTTTTACCCCACTTAAATGTTCAAGTACAAGATGATTCAAAATGAAAATGTCTTGGTATATATAGGAGACTAGGAGGTATAATTACAACTAATGGCCTAAAGCCGACATAAATAAAATAACATTACTAATCTAATATGCCCCAATTAAGGGTTAATGAGCAAGCTGACATAAATAAAATAACATTACTAATCTAATATGCCCCAATTAAGGGTTAATGAGCCAATATTAGGGCTTTAACATGCCCCTCCCCTTGAGACAAGTGTTGTTCGCAACGCTTGAGTAACTTTGGATGCTTCTGTATAAAAGACTCATCTTCCCAAGTGGAATCATCAACTGGTAGTTTCCTCCATTTAATGAGATACTTTGAAATGGATCTATTCCTTAGTTTGAAAATTCTTGTGTCAGTGATGGATTCAGGCTCCAATATGATTTTTCCTTCCTCGTCAAGTTCTGGCAATATAGTTTGAACTGGGATCTTGTCACCTATAACCTTCTTTAAGCATGAAACATGGAAAACTGGGTGTACTCGTG